>JAAAKG020169429.1:0-27734 GCA_010014905.2 Druon quercuslanigerum | reverse complement strand
ATTCATTATTAAAGTTATATTGAAAATTAAAAAAAAAGAATAAAAAACAAGTTTTCTATGAGTCCAAAGTTTGAAATCGCAAAATTTTAAGCCTTTCAATTGGAAAGTATTTTTTTTAAAGTTGAGTTTCAAATGTTAAATATTTGGTAACATTTTTAATATAAAAAAATAATTGAATTTTTAACTCATGTATATTTTTTCATTGTTTTCAGCTTATTTTGAAATAATTTAATTTAAAATTATAAAAATTAATAATCTATAAACTGAAAATTGTTGAACTATCAAGTGTCTATTTTTACATTCTACTATGTCAAAGGATTCAAAAGACTAGGCAATTTTGTACGTTTAAAATTGAAAATAAACCATTTAGAATATTTCAATCTAAAATTATCAGTCAAATGCTTAATATAAATGGAAAATATTTCAGGTTGGTCTCTAAAAACTAAATCAAGTCGAATTTATTTTTGACCTTCTACCTTTTGATGCAAAAAAACAAGACCTCAAAAATTTTAAAGTTTAAAAATTGCATATATAAAACTATAAATTATAAATTAAAATAATATAAATTGAAAAGATAATCAATATGATTCTGAAGTGTTGAAAATTAAATAACTCCAAATTTCGTTTAAAAATAGAAGCGTTATTAAATTAGACTTGTGTCCTTAGCGTACTGCGTAATCGTTTCCTTCACGAGTCCGCTCGGGTGAAAAAGGTCCTTAAAAATGATTAATTTTTATCACAGCGTTTAAAATTCAGATAATGCTTTCTGAAACAAAAACAGTAAACAAATGAAATTAAAAAACCTTAATTTTGCAAGAAATTGATAGTGTAGAATCACGAAATAATTTTCCGAGAAAGAAATAAAATAAAAGGAAGCAGTGGGAGGAAATGATAAACAAAAAATAAATAATCTTAATTTGTCGTACGTATATTTCTTCATATATTAATTATACATGTGATAGCAGTAGTTCAGGAATATATTAATCGATCATACATTCCATTTGAACAATTTGTCAGAATGACGCAAATATATATATATCGAATATTTACAAAAGTACAAAAGCTTATACAAAACATCGACTTCTATACAGAGATTATATATGTAAGTTTCTCTACACATCGATAGAATATTTGATAAAAATTTCTTATTTTAAATTCACGTTACTCCTTATCACATTGTAAGAAGTCTCAGTTTTCTAATTTACACCAATCCCGTACAAAGCAATACAAAATCAGACTTTAACCGACATGCGGAGCAGTGTAAAAACTATTATACGTAGGCCTTTTGATTCTTTGTTTTTATTTTCAAATCCTCTATCAAATAAGAATTATTCAACCTTCCCTAGCGGATCGCGTGAACAATCCGCTAGGGCATATTTTAATTCTTTTTCACATTTATTCACAATTAAACATAAAACTCAACACTGTTTTTATCTTTTTATATATTTGTATTTCTGTATTTGTATTTTCGAATACATAAATAAATACAAATAAATAAATAAAAAAGATTAAGTGTGTTGAGTTTTATATAAAATTGCGAAAAAATGTGAAAAATTTTGAAAATATTCCCTAGCGGACATATTCCGCTAGGGTTGAATTGAAATAATTAAATTTTATGAAAGCTCAGGTCCTTTTTTGATAAGCGAATTATCCGTTCATGGTCAGACGAGTTTTGATCTGTACGTATCTTTTCCGTTCGACATAAATAAATTTCTACATGTTTTTTCCGTACTGTTAATGTAAAAGGTACATAATGACTGTATATACAAAAGCTAAATTATCACGTGTATTATTTCAGGGTCCGGTTAAATTTTCTGACTGATATAAAATCTTTTAGTAGTATAGACTCTCTTGTTCCCCAAAAATTTCTCATTTTTCGTAATACAAGACGAAAATTCTTGACGTTTTCTGTATTAGATCTAATTTTATAAACAACTAAACTAAAGTCACTCTCTCACTCACAATCACACAGTAGACATTCTTTCTTTCTCACTTTAACAGGTATTTTACGATACGTCTTTTAATATTCGTCAATTAAATTCAGTCCAAAGCGTCGTACTCGAATAGTCCCTAGCGGATCGGTTACGCTAGGCCAGATTTTTATCCTTTTTTAAAAATCTCCTCAATTTTAGATAGCATTAAAAAATATGTTTACACATTCGTAATTTATTTTTGTGAATACAACTTTTAATTCTTAATTTTTTGACCCAAGAATAAATATTAAGTAAATAAATATAAATGTGCAAAAAAGATCAAAAGAGTTTTAAGCTCCATCTGAAATTGAGAATAAACGTAATAAGGGATTTTAAAAATTCCCTAGCGTAGCGTTCAGGCGATCCGCTAGGGGTGGGATACTTTTTTCGTTTAATAACTACATCTCACTGGATCGTATTCTCATCTCCTGCTTAGGAAATTTGTATTTTCCACGAGATGAAAATGCGGACCAATCTGTCCTTAAACAGCCTATGGAATAGGGTGGGTAAAAAAAAAGATTAGAAATCGCAAGCAATTCTATGCAAAAAAAAGTTTAATAAAATTATTGTTTTAATATACCCCATCATCAATTTTTATTTTTTCGCAACCATAAAAACATCAGATCAAATTTTTTTCATTCGAGGTCATATTGAAACCTTTTTTGATTTCGCAAAAGAGCCAAGAAATTTTTATTATGTTTTCATTGACAAAATGAAAATTAGAGATAATTATAGGGGCATATTTAAAACTAATTATTTTCTGCAGATAATAATTTTTTTAAACCTATTTTAATCGCGCGCTTTACCAAGATTTAAAACGTTTTTGATAATTTCAGGCACGGTATTTCTTGCGATTTCCATTTTTTTTTTATCTACACTACTATGGAATTGTTCCGAAATATCATTAGGCATTTCACCTCAAAAAGAAAATTCCGACGTTTTTGTCTTGGCACTCGAAGATCATCCCCCAGTCTTACGTACAATCTAATTTTAGTTCACGAAACAGAATTTCGTTTAATTGAAATCAATGTTCGATTACTGAAGAAAAAAAATTGTCTTTAAAACTATTTAAAATTTTTAAAAACTGACCACTAGTTCCAATATTTTTTTTTCTTAATTGTCGCTCTAGCGTTTACTAAGGCCGCTAGGGAAAATTTTCATCCATCTTCTCATGTATTTACAATTTCGCCTAGAACTTAACTTTTTTTTAAATATTTTTACATCTTTATATTTATCTGCTGGCATTTGTTGACGTATTAAAAAATAAAAAATTAATATCCGTGTGTCGAATTGCCGCACACTGCTTTTCATTCCTAATTTTCTAACACACGAATACATACAACGAAATCTAAATGTGTAAAAATCCGAAAAGAGTGTCGAACTCTACGTGAAATTGTAAATAAATTTTAAGAAGGGTGAAAATATACCTTAGCGGTCCGCTAGGGCATTTTACACTCAGACAGTCCGCTAGGGACGACTCTAGTTTAAAATCCAGAAGAAGATACTTTTTAATAACTGTAGAAATGACTCGAACACTGAATTGAAAAGGTAAAAAAAACGAAAATCTGTTTGGATAAGAAATTAAGACATTTTAGTGCCTTTCTCTAGAATCCTCTCTGTTAGCACTGTGCCTACGAGTTTCTTGACCACTCGGAGTGACAGGTCTACGTTTCGATCTTTTAAATTTAGCAATATCTTCGCCAAAAACATCTCCAGTGCGCAATGCCGAGATTAAATCGTCAAATTCTCCTTTGTTATCTCCCTGTCCATTCGTATTGGCTTCATTCTTTTTGCTGAGGGAAATACTATTGAGGATTCCTTCTCGTGAATTTTTCCTCTCCATGGTGCGCTTCTTCAACTAAAACATTGGATAATTTTCGAATTTTAGTTGATTTATAACACTTACTTTTTTTCTTACGTTTTATGTTAAAAATTAATAATGGTTTAGGATTTCTTGCTGCAATTGTGTAAGACTTCGTTACAATTAATAGTTTATGAAATTCTGGAGGTTTTAAGATAGTTATCGCAACAAAAATTAGGTCTCTGGAAAAATAGTTTTCTCCAATTTTAGAAATTGACATAATATTATCAGTCATTTCTTATAAAAGAAAAACTTTATTTTTTAAGAAAAGTCATTGAATTTTTTTTACTGCCGCTTCTTAACAACCTTTAAAAATTGTTCGATTTTAATCAAACTTGGCTTATTTTTTCGATAAAAACCTTTCCTAAAACTTAAAGATTTTCAATTTATAAAATAGTTAAAAAAATCTTTAAATTCAGTTATTTGTTAAAATTTTTTAAAACGATTTCTGTCATAAAAAATGTACTTTTAATATTGGAGACGGTAAAATTGTAGACAATTTTTTCTCCGAAAAGTAAGTTAAAATTAAATTCTAAAAAAATTGTTAAAATAAATGGTTTTTGGGAGTTTTAAGATTGTTTAATTAAAATTAATATTTTTTTATTTGAAACATCATAAGTGATATTATATCACTAATTATATTTTTTCTGAAATGATCATCTAAACTTATACAAACGCTCGTTTTTTAGCTACTGTTAAAGTTCCTTAATTTTTATGATAATACAGTAAAATCCAGGTCTACACAAAATATTAAGTTTAAAAAAATATTTAAAAAGAAACGTCAGATTTTGATGTTTTTGAAGAATGTTAATAATTCTGAAAAAAAAATTTAAATGCCAAGTATCTCATCTCTTTTTAGAGGCAAGCATTGATATTATTTTGTTAACTTATTAATAATTTTTCAGATTTATTTTGCATTTTATAAAATCAACGTATATCATATTTTAATAAACTTCAACAATATTTATTTATAAAAATAATATTGAAAATTTTTTAATGAATCTGTAAAGCAGACTTTTTATTTTAATTTTATGAATTTTTTGCACCAAATCGCACAATAAAATATATATCAGAAAAATATAATAAGTTAACAAAATATTATAAAAACTAACCATTAAATTTTAAATGATACAAAAAAATTATTTTCAGACATTTTTCAAAAACACCACATTTGACTCTTTTCTGCAACATCTTTTTATGTAAAATTAATATTTTTCCAGCAGACGTATTTGACGCAGAATTTTATTAGTTTTCGTGATTTTATGGTGAAAAAATGTTCCATTAATTATTATAAATTTTAAGGTACTACATCAAGTGCTGAAAAACAGTCCGTAATTTACAATGCAGCTATTTTTTTACTTAATTTCTTTGAATTTGAAAATTTTTGTAGCATCATTTAGAAAAAAGAATTCTATTTAAAACATTTGGATAAATGTTGAAATATTAAGAAATGAAAAAAGAGCCCTTATTCATTATAACTCTGTCGGGTTTTAAAGATTAAGCATACAAAAATAATACGGAAAATTAAAATAAAAATAAATAAAATAAAAGTTTCGCCTACTGTATAATTATTATTCTATCTTTTTTCATGATTTTAATTTTTATTCTTCTAAATGGGACACTTTTCTTAGAACATTTATTTATTAATAACATTAATACCATATAAAATTGTAAGAAAATAATTAGTAATTAATAAAAATTCTTAAAAACATTTTGCATTAAACGAAACTAGTAAAATCCTAACTGATGAAAATAAACAATCTCGTAAAAAATGTTTTAAGAAATATACAATTTATAGGTTCTTATTATAAATATTATTATTTTTAGTTCAGTTACAGCATTTTGTAGATTATTAGGATTAGAAGTTTCTAAGTGCCCCTGAAATATGATAATCATATATACTTCTGCCCCTGGAATTCGATAACCAAATATACATGTGTATGGCATATGGCCCCATTACAGGCGCACAAAAGCCTTCGTTGAGACAATAGAATGATTTTTTTTGTTTTTTTATTTTGAAATCAGCCTGGATGTGGAAAATTCATCTTTTATTTATACTATTATCGAAAATGTATAATTAAAACTTTAAAAATTGTATATATTCTGGGTACCCCCCGTCTCCAAAGAAAACATTGTAATTTTATGTAATTTATGATCTAATTAACATTTACATGTTGTTTTAACTTTAAATTAAAATTATTTAAAAAATTTTTCCGGAACTGCTAAACATCTTACAAATTAATTCGCATTCTTTCTCAAATTATTTTTTACATTCTGCAAAATTAAAAAAATTTGTTTTAAATTTTCCGGATTCACTTTGGATAATTTTGAAAATCTTTTTAAATAATTTGAAATATTCTTTTTAAATTAATTTTCCAAATTAAGTAATTTTCATATTTCCCAATAATCTTCTTAAAATGTTTTTTATTATTTTAAAGCATTTCACAATTCTCGAAAACGTTTAAAATTTTTTTCTCGAAATCTACAGAAACCTATAATTTTTATTGTAGAAGTTTTGAAATTTCGGTACGAGAAGTCGTATCTTTTCGGTGCATGTGAAAACTTTGTTTAAATTACTTGAAAAAATTTTTAAGTTTTGAATTAATTTTAACTCGAATTTTTTCTAGGAGTTATAAGCGTGCAATATTTATTATATATAAAAATACAACAATTTTACTTGTGAAATAATTTTTTTTCAAATATAGAACAATTAAAATTGTAACATTAAAAGTTCATTTTTTTGTTTAGTTTTTAATATTTGATTTATAATAACTAATTTTACATGAACAGTAAAATATTTCTAAATATTAAGCAAATGTTATTTTTCTTGATTAAAAAATTATAAATTTCAGGCTAAAATAATCTTTTAAATGTGACAAGTCTTTTATTATGAATATATTATTTTAAAGTTATTTTAAAATTGAAAACAGGCTAAGATTTTCCAATTAAAGCAGTTCATTTTTTAACGTTAAAATCTGGAAATTCGAAAATTTTGAAATGATTCCGAATCTTCTTTTAAAATCAATTATTATTAACTTGCTAATCCCTGATCTATATTTTAATTGTATAAATCATTAAAATTTATATTTACATTTCATCAACTAAAAAGTTTTCTTATCAAAAATTGTCGATCTCAAACGCAATTGATCTTTAATTTTTTAAGTCTCAAAACTGCATTTTTAAATTCTTTAAATCAAAAATGAACGCTTAAAAATTAAAATGCAAAATGGAAAATTTGTAAGTAAAAGATTTTTGAATTACGCATTGTAAACTCAGTGATATCAATATTGAAAGAAATAAAAATTCAACTGATTACTTTAAAAAAAAACTGTTGAAATCTAACTTGCACAGATTTTTTTCTCAAAATTTGTAAAATTCCTGACAAAGAAATAAATTCACTGTCATTTCCCGGTTTCCCGGTCCAGCATCCATCCTCAAATTTGATAAAATACTAGATAATGGCAATACAAAAAAGAGATAAGGGATTATAAATATTATTATTTTTAGTTCAGTTATACAATTTTTTATATTATTATGAATGGAAATTTATAAGTGCCCCTAGAATATGACAACCATATATACACATGCCCCTGGAATACAACAACTAAATATACACGTGTATGACATATGGCCTATGTACAGGAGCACGAAGTAATTTGGTGAGACGACAGAATGTTTTTTTTCTATGTTCAAAATGGAAAATTTATCTTTTATTATTAAAGTAAAAAGTTACAAATAAATTTTTTATATTATATAGATAGTCATATAATTATATAATAAAGTATTATATAATTTTTTTAATATAAATAAATATTGCCGTTTTACCTAATTTTTTATCTAAACGCCTGAATAAATATTTATAAATACTTAAAATAAGTAAGTAAGTAAGAGGAGGACTGAAAAATCCCGAAAAATAAAATTACCAACACCGCGAAATTCCCGAATTCAAAAAATCCAAAATAATAAAATTCGCGAATAAAAAAATTGCCGAAAAAGAAAATTACCGAATTGAAAAATCCCCGAATAATAAAATTCCCGAGAGAAAACTGCCAATTACAAAATACCCTAATTTCAAAATTCCAGAATTGAAACAATTACGCTTTTTTTTATAAATATGATTGATTAAAAATACAATAATGAAATTTTATTTAAAAAAATTTTTTAATGTTTAATATTTCGATAATTATTGCTTGAATTTAAAAAAAAAATTTAAATACAAAATTTCTGGGTGTCGAATTTGTTTAATGTGCATCGTATTTAAAATAATACAAAAAGCGTTCGCAAAAATGAAATTTTAAATTTATATATGTATATAATATATATTTTTTTTAAATCGTTATAAGGTATGATAAAAACAGTGGCTGATTTTTTTGTGTTTGAGGGGCAAACCTTGTCAAATTTGAAAGCTGTAAAAAAATCAAATTCTTTAGATTAAAAAATGAGAATTTAGATTGCAGCTATTACACTAAATTTGAACAAATTTGATCCTCGAACCCAAAAATAATCATCCTCTGTTTCAACGTTACTTATAGCGATTTTCTATCAAATATATGTAAATTTAAAATTCAATTTTTACGAACGCTTTTTGAATTTTTTAAATATTATGAACATTAAAAAAATGATACATCCAGAAATATTTTATTACAAATGATTGTTATTTTAAATTTAAACAATAATTTTAGAAATTTTAAACATTGCAAATATTTTTTAAAAAAATTCATTATTGTATCTGTAATCAATAAAACATTTTTTAAAAAAAATGTAATTGTTTAAAGTCGGAAATTTTATAAATTGGGAATTTTCAAATTAGGATATTTTGTAATTCGACAATTTTCTGTCGGGAATAATAGTCAGAATAATTGTCCGTAATACTATTAACTGCCGGGAATTTCGGTAATATTATAAACTGTCGGGAATTGTATCATTCGGGAATTTTCCAATTCTGGAATTTTATTATTCGGAAATTTTATTTTTCGAAAATTTTCCAATTCGGTAATTTTATTTTTCGGCAATTTTATTATTCGCGAATTTTATTAATCGGGAATTTTTCAATTCGGGAATTTTACTCTGTCGGGAATTTTATTTTTCGGGATTTTTCAGTCGTCCCTAAGTAAGACAGCTTTATTATCAAAAATTATGAAAAATAGAATTCAAAAAATTAAATGCACTACTAATTTTTCAGATGAAATTATAGCTTAAAATTTATGTTAAATATTAAGCTCATTTTTGATTTGACATTTTAATTTAACTCGATATTTAAATTATAATTTAACATTATTTTTAAAAAAAGTAGTCTTAAATATTTAACTGTTTAAGCATATAAAAATTTAAGAAAGCTTTTATATTATAAAAATATATAAATACCAAAATTCCTTTAATGACGCTGGTGACACTGAATATTTAATTTTTTTAAACAACATGGTGATTCAAATTATAAAAAGCAACTTTTCCACCTCTCCTTATTTCAAAGTCGAACAAAAAATAATTTTTCGGCCCAACATATATGATTATAAATAATATTTAATGCAAATATTTACCTCTTGTTCCTGTTTTGCTCTTCGTTCGTCTTCTTCTACTTTCCTTCTCATATTCTCAACATCGGATCTCGCTTCTGCAAGAGCTTGTAAAAAGTTTTCGAAAATTCCGAAAAATTCATCTGGCTGGATGCCCGCAGAATCTTCACCGAAGAGTCTCACGGCTCTGTCAAACTGAAATAAAAATTAATAAATCAAAATTATTGATTGGGATAAATATTAAATTATGTTAGTCATATTTATTTCATCATGGAATATAAGTGGGAAGAGGGCTCCAGTGCCCTGGTTAAAATGGAATTAATAAAATTAATATAAAATTTAAAAAATAATTAAAAAATAAATACAAATTTACCCTTGTTTTCATGTCTTGGAACAAATCCTCAGCTTCTGCTAGTCTGCAAGTAGCTTGAGCTTGGAAATCCCGCATTGCTGGCAAAAACATATCACCCTGTAGTACCTGAGACTGGCCTCGGTGGAATTCTGCAAAGAAAAATTTAAATAAATAAATTAAATTAAATTAAGTTAAAACGTATATCAAATTAATTTAAATAAAATCTCAATTGAAAATAAATTAATATAAATTATTAACCACAGGGTGACTGCAAAACTTCTTTTTACAAAATCCGCTGACTAATTTTTTTTTTCCTTGACCATTAAATATTTGAATACCTCAAACCTAACGTTCCAAAATTTTTAATATAAAATCCTTCATAAAATTACTCACACAATTTAAAACTTATATTTTTCTGTGTCTGCCACAGCCTACTTTAATGGAAAAATGGAAAAGGTCACCTATTTAAACCTAGAAAATTGATAAAGTGAATAATTTCTACCCCAAAAAGTGACTGAAATTGACTAACGCATATTTGAACAATATGACTGCTGTTCTGCTAAATGTAGCATTTTGTTAAATAATTGGATTCATAAAACTACAAAATATTTCAAGTGAAATTCAGGAGAATTGTAATTCATACGGAAAAAATTCCATTGATTTCGGTAAAACTGAAGTAAAAGAGAAATTTATAAGAAATGAGAACATTTCGATATAATTCATAAAAAATTAAGGTAAATTAGAAGAAATTCAAAATCCTAAGAATTCCCCGCACGTTTAAAATACTTCAAGATGAACTAAAAAACTAAATAAAAATCATTGAATTGAGTAGAGTTGTGTGAATTTAGAATAATTTTATTGAATTAAAAAAATTCAAGATAATTCAGAAGAATTTTCATGAATTAAGAATAAAATAATAATGCAGGGTGAATTTTAAATAAATTGAATATATTCTTTGAAATCCATTAAAATATTATAAAATTCTGTAAAATGTTATGAAATTGTATATTTCCTGACATCCTGGAAAATTTATTAAAATAACGTCGAGGGCTTTTCAAATTCCATGAAGCTATTAAAATCCTCGGAAATTTTATATAATCACTTAATATCTTTTAAAATATCTTAAAACATCATACAGTATGTAAACTTCTTCAATATCTTCTCAAATACTAAGAAATTCTTTGCAACCACATATAAAATTTGTTGAAATCCCTTAAAATTATTAAAATGCTTGGAAATCCATTGAAATGTTCTAAATCTCTTAAAAATGCCTTGAAATATTTTTAAATGTCCTTAAATATTTCCAATCATTTGAAATTCTTTTAAATGAATCAAATCAATCAGAAATTCATTGCAGTATTTTAAAATACCCTAAAATATCCTAAAATAATTTTTAATGTTTTGAAATATTTTGCGGCTGCTTAAAATTCCTGGTAATTTTTTTAAATTACATAAAATATTTCAAATCTTTTAATATATTTTGAAATGCCTTGAAAATTTTTAAAGCTTGGAAAGTTTCTTGGATTATTTAAAAATATCCTAAAATCCTAAAAATACTTAATCACTTCAAATTACTGAAATTTATTTAAAATACCTAAAGATATTTTAAATTCATTTAAATCCCTCTAAAAGATACAAAATAATAACAAATTTTCTGCATTTTTTTAAATATCTCAAAATATTTGTAAATCTTTAAAATCCTATGAAATCTATCAATGCTTGTGAATCAATTGTTCGAAATTCATTAACATATTATAAAACGGCGAATCATCAACTAAAGAGGTGATTTTTCAACTAAAATTATAAATCTTCAATCAAAAATAAAATCATTTTTAAGAAATTCATTAAACATTCAACCAAGTATTTACATTTTCAAGTAAAAAAGATCAATTTTGAACCCCAATTGAAATATTGAAATTTTTAATTTAAAAAAATGCAATATGTAGTTAAATTACTGATCAAAGAATATTTTTCAGTAATTTTTTTTTTAAATTTTAATTAAAAAAGCAGTTGAATTCAAATAAAAATTTACAAATTTTCTACCAAAAGATAAATCCTCAACCAAAACAGATTAAGTTTCAAGCATCAGTGTCAATTTTAATCTAGACAGATTACATTTCCATCAAAATAATTAAATTTTCAACCAAGAAAGATTTTCCGAAAGAAAACAAAATTTCAATCACATTGTTGAATTTTCTACGGAAAAAGTTTAATTTTAAACGCAGAAAGAAATATTTTCAATAAAATAGTTGAATCCTCAATCAAAAAGGATCAAATTTATACCAAAAGAAATAAATTTCTAAACCCAAAAAGGTGAATTATCAAGAAAAGAGTTAAATTTTGAACCAAGAAAGATTTTTCAGTCAAGGAGGAAACAAAATATCAACCAAATTTTTGCATTTTTACCAGAATAATTGAATTACTAACAAAAAATATTTTCCAGTAAAAATTTGTTTAAATCCTAAGGAAAAATCAATTAAATTCAAACCTAACAAAAATAATTTTCACAAAAACAGTTAAATCCTTAACTAAAAAAGATTTCAAGCAAACGGTGTAATTTTTAATCAAAAAAGATTAAATTTCTTCAGAAATAGGTCAATCTTCAACCAGAAGAAATTTTTCAGTCAACAACGAAACAAAATTTTAACCAAATTCTTGAATTTGTTATCAAAGTTAGAAATTACAAACCAAAAAGACGAATGATCAGCAAAACATTTGTATTTTCAAACAAAAAAGGTTACTTTTTCAAAAAATTCTTTCATTTTCATCAATTATTTGAACTTTCAACCAAATAATAAATTTTTGAAACAAAAAACATGAATTCTCAACTAAAAATAAAAGACTTAACAGCTAAGAAGAACTAGCTCAAGAAAAAATAGTTGAATTTTATTGTTATAAATGAAACAAGTATAGTTGAAATAACCATTTCTTTTTATTGCTAATAATTTAAAAATATTAGGATAGAAAAATGTTTAAACGCTCAAGCGCGGAAAACTAAATTCTTTATCGTATTTTTTTTTCAATTAACAAAAAATAAATTTATAGTGGGTAAACCCATTTTAAATTAAAGAAAAATTTTCCATCGAACAATAAACCATTTCTTTGAAAAAAACACTTTTTTTCTTGATAAAAAAATTTTTCCTTAACTGAAAAGCAATGAATATTTTTATTTGATTGAAAAATCGTCTTTGATCGAAAGAATTCAAGTTGAATAAAAATAAAAAAATTGAACTCTAAATTTAAACGTTTTCCAATTAAAGTAATAAAAAAGAAACTAAAAATTAAAGGACTCAAAGTGGAACTATTGAATTTTAAATTTCTAAAATTAAAGCTTAAAAGTTTTTTAATTCAAAGATTTGTATTTAAATCCTTCATAACAAAAAACAAACATAAAAACTGATAGTTATTAAGACTTTTTAATTAAAATTTTTTAATTAAATGCAGATAAACTGCAAAATTTAGAATTTTTAACTTTTTTAATTATTTGGAGTTCAAAGATTCAGATTTAATTCAAAAAATATAAATCAACATTATGATTTTCAGTGCTCTAATTTAAAGAATCAATTAGTGAGCTTTAAAATTTTCAAAATTTTATTATCTAAACTAATTTTAAGCTAGAAACATTAAAATTGGAAAAATTAAGTTATTCTTAATAGAACAATTCTTAAATAAGAGTTTAAATTATTTTCGTCTTAAATAGTTTAAACATCTTTAAAAAACTTCATTTTCAGTTTTTCTATGCATCTTAAAAAACGTTATATTTTAAGCTATTGAAAATTCTTAAATAGATTAAAAAATTTTTCTTTGAAATCGTAGTACGAATAACCGAATTTTGCAGATACGCAATTTTTTTCTACAAATAGTAAGTATTCAATTGTTATTTAATCATTTAAATTCAACAATTTTGCTTAGGAGTTAATTTTTTAAAAATTAAAATTAAAATTGTAAAATTCAAGGTTTAACAATTCTTCGGAATTTTAACGATACAAGAATTTCGATGCCAAAAAAATCAGTTTCAAATAGTTTCCTTTCCAATATTTCATTTCTATACACCCGTCTTAAATGAATAGTCAAATACTGTTAAATATTAAATAATTATTCCTTGTCTTAATTAAAAATGAAAAATTGAATGGGTTAAAAATGAAATATTTCAGATTGAAACAATATTTTAAATTTAATGAAAGCTTTTACTCACAAATATATCATTATAAACTTATTTTTAAGGTGAAAATAGTTTATGAGGTTTCAATCGGATTTTCACTATTGTTTAATGACTTCGATTTTCGAATTGAAAGAATTTATTTTTAACGTTAAAATCTGAAGATCCTTAAAGTAGAGATCCATTTTAAAAATATAGAATTTATTAATATGTACAGTTAATAATATAAAAAACAGAACGTTTCTTAAATAAGAAGTTAAATGGCTTTCATCTTAAATATTTGAAACATCTTTAAAATTTCGAATTTTCTCTACAATTTTGAGGAAATTCTGTAAGTTAAAAAAAAGATTCTTCAAATCTTCCAGATTCATTTTTTGACAAATTTGAAAATCTTTTTTAAATATTCTCTTAAAATAATTTTTCGAAGTGAAAAGTTATTTTTAATTTTCCTAGGTATCTCAAGAAAATGTTTTTTAAGCTATTTATAAGATTTCAATTACGATTTTCGAATTGCAAGAATTAAAATTTTAACGTAAAATCTGGAAATCCTTAAAGCACAGATGGATTTAAAAAATATTTTATTTATTATTTATTTATACTTACAGTTGATAAAATAAAAGTGTTTTTTATCCAAAATTTCTAAATTAAAACGCTTTTACTTTTTATTTATTTAAATATTTAAGACTGTTTTTTAAAAGTATTTAAATTACAAATGTACGCCTTAAAATAAAAATCTAAAATGAAAAATTTATAAAGTATAAGATTTTCGAATTACGTATTGTGAACTGAATGATATTATAATTGAAAAAGATTGTTCAACTAATTCATTTTTCTGTTTCTTGGTCCAGCGGCCAGTCTGAGAATATTTTTTTTCTTTTTTAGTGCAAATATAATTTCTTACCAATCTCTCGTTGTACATCCTGAAGACCATTTTTCAAGTTAGCAACTTCTTTCTGAAGATCCGCCATGCTAACCCTGGCAGCCGTTCGCACATGAGGCATGTCTTCTTCAATTTCCAAAACTTCCCTGAACCTATTTTCCAAAGTTTGTACTAGATAGTGAAGCAAAGTGGTGCCTTTCGAACAGGAAGATTTTGTATCAACCAATCGGTTCAAGGAAGCCAATCTGAAGCCACAAGCATTTCCTCGAGCGTTTCCTCGATTCACGTAATTCCCTAAAGCCAGGACGAGTTCTAAAATCTTCCTGAGTCTTCGAGATCTGGCGACCTGCCGACTAGCTTCAAGAACAGCTCGCATTCTTGGCGTCAATTCAGATATGCTTGCCGAAAACTTTTTTTTGTAGTGCAAGGATCTTAACCTTTGCTCGTAATGAGGAACTCTAAAAAAAATATATTACTTATAAATTAAAAAAATATGTATATACTATAATTTTACTAATATTTATATTATGCATGTTCTGTTATTGTTTTCAACTTCATTTTTTAATTTTTATTAATGAAAATTAATTTTTTCAATTGAAAATTTAACTATTCTATCATTGGTTGAAAATCCAATCTATAGATTTTGCTTATAAATATTTTATGATTTCTTTTATTTGAGTTGTGAATGTTACCTTAATTTTCATGGAAGAAATCTTTTTATTTCATTTTTATATTGATAAAATATTAAAAATTGAAATTAAATAAATAACAATATTTTATTGTCAGAAATTTTGAGAAATGTATTATGTTTGGATTATTAATTTTCAATATTTTTGATAATATAATAATCTAAATACATTGGTTCTGAATCAACCAAAAAAAATAATCGTTTTCAATTTTTTGTTTGTCAAGTCGTAGAAAAATCAGCTGATTGGTTAAAAGTAAACATTTGATTTAAAATTTATATTTTTTAGTTGAAATTTCAACTGCTTTCTAGAAAATTAGCCTTTTTGGTTCGAAAATTTAACAATTTAGTGCAACTTTTTTACTTTCTTGTCTGAAAAATCTTTCCTGATTGGAAATTTAACTCTTTTGCTGAAAATACATCTTTTTAGTTCGAAAAAATATCTTTTTGTTTAAAAACTAATCTGTGTTTAATGGGAATTCAAATATTTTGTTTTTAATTAATTTTTTTTGTTAATAATTGATTTTTTTTTGTTAAATTCGCCTGTTTTTGGTTTAAAATTAAAATCTTTTTTTTTTATAAAATGTCAATTATTTTTTTTTTAATAAGAATTTTTTTTTATATGAAAATATTAGTGTTTGGTTTAAGGTTAAACTTCTTTGGCAAAAATTAAATTTTTTTCTATTGATCAATTATCATTTTAGTTTAAGTTCAACAACTTTTCGTCCTTTTCGTTTGGAAATTCATATCTTTCAGCAAGAAATTTATCATTTGGGTTAAAAATATAACTGTTTTATTAAAATTTTATCTGTTTTGGTTAAGGGTTTAACTATTTTGTTTACAATATTGTCTTTGTGGTTGAATACAACTCTTTTTAATTAAAAATTAAATAATTTTGGACTGAAATATCAACTGCTACGTTTTTGTTGCAAAACCGCATTTTTATATAAATTCGATTATTTGCGATTTTAAATAAAAATATTTTATTTGTTGAAATATACAATTTGATATTTTTTATTGATATTTGTTCTCTGTTTCTTGAAAATTCACCTACTTCGTTGAAAATTAAACTTCTTTCATAAAAATACTTTTTTTTTTAATTTTATCATTTTAGTTGGAAATTCAACCATTTTATTTAAATTTTATCAGTTTTATTAAAAAATTAACTAATTTATGTAAAAAAACATTCATTTTGTTGACATTTTAACTGTTTTGTTAAAAATTTAATTGTTTTGTACAAATTTGATAATTCTTGGTTTAAAATGCAAATTCTTGTTCAAAAATTAATCTGTTTTGTTTAAATTCGACTGCTTTTTATTAAAAATTAAAATCTGTTTATGGTTTAGATGTAAATTATTATACTTTTCGTTAGAAAAATCAGACTTTTTTGATAAAAAATATAATTACTTTGTTGATAGTTAAATTTCTTTTTTTTAAAATAATTTTATGGTTATGAGTTCATCATTTTAGTAAAAATTTGTAAAAAATTGTTGAAATTTAAGTTATTTTATTAGAAAATTTAATTATTTCCTTAAAAATATTTATGTTATGAATGTTATTTTATTGTGATTTGATAATAATAAAAAAAAGGTGAAAGAAATAAAAAAGAGAAGGAAGGGGATTTAGTTGGATTTTTTTTAAGGAGGATATTTTTCATATTACAATATAAGCATTTTATGATTTTATTTTACAAGCAAAGCATATAAATACATCTTCCCCTTTTTCAAAAAAAAAAAAAAATCAAACTGTTTTTTGTTGAAACTTAATTTTCTTTAGTTTAAAAATTTACTATTTTATTTTTAATTCAGAGTTTAACCTTTTGTTTAAAATTTCAACAATTTGGTTAAAACTTGAACTATTTTATTGAAAATTCATTCTTTATTAGTTAAAAATTAATTTTATAAATTCAAAATTTAACTTCTCTATTTTTGGTTAAAAATTTATAGTTTTTATTTGAAAATTGAACTATTATTTTCTTAGCCATGTATTTTATTGATTAAAGGCGCAACCGTTGTGTCGAAAATTAATCCTATTTTTTTGGGGGTATAAAAATAATCGTTATCTACTATGTTAAACATTAATTTTATTAGCTGAAGATCCATCTCTTGCGTAGAAAAATTAACTAATCTGTTAAAAATTCAGTTTTTATATGTGAAAATTAATTTCTTCATCGAAAAATTTAACTATTCCATTATAGGTTGAAAATTATTCTTTGGTAGTTTATTTTTTTGTCAATTCGTCTATTTTAGTAAAAAAAATATATTATTTTCGTAGAAAATTTAGCTATTTTTTGATTTAAATATCAACTATTAAATTTGTTGTGGATAACTTCTCTTTTTGGGGAAATTCGACTATTTTTGGTTTAAATTTGAAATCTTTTTTGGTTAAAATGTCAATTATTAAATTCTTCATTCAGAATTCATCTTTTTCACTAAAAAAATAAATTACTTAGTTAAAAGTTAAACTTCTTTGGCAAGGTTTAATTTTTTCGGTTGAAAGTTTATCATTTTAGTAAAAATTTGAAATATTTTGTAACAAAATTTATTTATTTTGTAACAAAATTTATTTATTTTGTTAAAAATATAATTTTTGGTTAAAAATTTATTTAATCTTTCCTCGAAAATTCGTCCTTTTCGTTAGAAATATCATATCTTTCGGTAAAAATTTGATAATTTTTTGTTTAAAATGCAACTGCTTGGTCCAAAATCAATCCTTTTTGTTTAAATTTAACTGCTTTTTTAAAATTAAAATCTGGTTTCGGTTTAAATGTAAATTATTATAGTTTTTATAGAAAAATAATTTTTTTTGTATAAAAATTTAATTACTTACTTAAATGTTGAATTTATTTGTTAAAAATTCATCATTTTGAGTGAAACTATTAAATAATGGTTGAAAACCTAATTATTTCATTGAAAAATTTGATTTTTTTAAATTTAACTATTTTTTTGAGTATTTGTTTTTTTTGTGTGTGGAAAATTTGTTGTTTTAGATTGAAATTTTGAAAATTCAGCAGTCTTCTAAAAAAGTTGTCTTTTTGACTTAAAAATTCAAATAGTTAGATGAAAGTTAAACTGTTTCTTGTTGTAGTTCCACCTTTTTACTACAAAATAAGACCATTTAAATGAAAATTCATCTTTGTATGTGGAAATTCAACTATTTGACTGAAAATTCAATTATTTTTTTGAAAATTCGTTTTTTTCGTTTGAAAATTCAATTATTTTTTTAAAATTCGTTTTTTTTTGTCTGAAAATTCATTTCGTTTATTAGAAATTAAATTATGTTTGGTTTTACATGTAACTATTTTGTTAAAAATGATCTGCTTTGTTTAAATTCGAATGTTTTTATTTAAAATTAGGACCAGTTTTCGCTTTGAATGTAAATTATTATACTTTTCGTTGTAAAAGAAATTCTTATCTTAACCATTTAATTTTTCGGCTGAAAGTTGAATTTCTTTGTTAAAAATTAATATTTTCCTTGAAAATTCATAATTTTAATTCAAAATTTAAATTAATGATTGGAAAGTGAATTATTCATTAAAAATCTAATTATTTTGTTCAAAATTTGATTATGTAGTTGAAAATTTAACTGTTTCTAGTTGTACCTAGTTGAATTTTTTCTGTTTAAAAATTTCTTTGTTTTGTTTCAATTCGACTGTTTTTTATTTAAAATTAAAATATGTTTTCATTTGAAATGTAAATTATTAAGACTTTTCTTTGTAAAACCAATCCTTTTTTATTAAAATTTTTATTATTTGGTTAAAAGACGAATTTCTTTGTTTTTTTGTTCAAAATTCATAATTTTAATAAAAAATTTAAATATATTGTTGTAAACATAATTATTGTCTTAAATATTTTATTATTTTGTTCAAAATTTAACTATTTTGTTGTCCATTCGTTTGTGGGGAGGGATTCGTTCTTTTTGTCTTAAAAATGCAAATATGTAGTTAAAAATAAAACTGTTTTTAGTTTCAGTTTAATCTTTTTTATTTGAAAATTCAACCATTTAGACCTATTTTATTAAAAATTTGACTAATTTATGCAAAATACATTCATTTTTTTTATTTGAAAATTCAACCATTTAGATGAAAATTCATTTTGGTAGGTGAAAATTCAACTATTTGTTTAAAAATTCGTCCCTTTTAATTCCACGATTACTATTTAGTTATAAATGCAACTGTTTGCTACTTTTTTAAATTTAACTATTGGGTTGAAAATTGATACTTGTAGATCAAAAATTAAACTGTGTTGTTAAAAAAAAATATTTCGTGAAAAATTAAATTATTATGTTGAAACTATTGCAACTATTTTTTTAAAAAGATATACTTTTCGCCCGTATTATTATTATTACACAGTTAATAGCAAGATCTTTTTAATAATTAAATACTAGCTGAAAATCAATGCAACTTGATTGACTGCATTATATTCTTCACTTAATAACATTTTGATTAAAAAAATAAAATGTAATTACTTTGATATTTGGTATAGGAAGCAGTCAGCTCTGCTCTGAAGTTCTTTCTGGTTCATGTCCAAGAGAGCGGCTTCTTCAGACGAAGGAATGTACTTTAAAAGTTGTTCCACCATGTCAATATGCAGAATATTCTGCTGGTCCATCGACAAGATCGTCCTCGTGATTTCATTGTCAGACATTTTCAACTTGGACAACAAAATCGTACAATTCTGAGCCCTTCTGGAATCAATGACAGACATTGTCTTCTTAGTCTTGCCCAGGTTTCTCAAATCTTCGATAGATCCTTCAGTGGATACACCATTTTTTTGATATGCACAGAAAATCTTGTCTATGGATTCCAAATCCATGATGTTGTAGAGCTTCGAGTCATCCAGTTCTGACCAAATAGTTCCCTGTAATTTCTGCTCAGGGATCTTTGACCAGTTGAAGGACTTTAGAGGGTTACTTGGTTGAGGAACGTTCTTAACTATTCCGACCTAAAAATTTACAAGTTTTAGTGGATGGTTCAGGATTACTAATTTAATTAGAACAGAGTGTCTACTCAAATCCTGGAAATAAGAAATTCCCTGACATTTCCAATTTTTATTCAGGTATCTACATTTTTTTCAGTTATACGTTTTCATAGTAGGCAGCCATTGAAAATCTTTCGCATTTTTAAAAAGAGTTGACTCAGAATATGGATACAGTTCTGCGAGTATATTATAAATATATTAGCACAACATAGTTGAATTTTCAACGAAAAAAGATACATTTTCAACTAAAGAGTTGAATTTTCATCTAAAAAAGATTAGTTTTTAACCAAACATAGAACAGTTAAATTTTCATTAAAACAAAATCCATTTGCTATAAAAAAATAATAATCTTTCAAAAAATCCGTAATCTTTTTGAAATATCGAAATTTCTGCGAAATCTTTGTGAATTTTTTTTTAATTTTTGTAAAATCTTTCAAATCTTTGAGATCTTTGAAATCCTTGTAATCTTTGTGAAACTTTTGGAAATATTCTGAAATCTCTATGAAATCTGAAATATTTGTGAAATCTTTTGTTAATCTTTGTGAAATCTTTTAAAACCGTCCTAAACTATTTCAAATCTTTAAAATTCTTCAGATCTTTTAAATCCTTGAAAAATTAAATTTTTTTTTAAAATACTTTGTAAACTTGGAAAGATTTGTGGAATATCGAAATTTATGTGAAATCTTTGTGAAATTTTTATTAATATTTTTAAGTTGTTGTAAAATCTTTCACATCATTAAGATCTTTAAAATCCTTGAAATCTTTGTTAAATTTTTTAAGTATTTTTAAATCTTTATAATATCTTTAAAATATTTGTTAAATCTTTCCTCAATTTTTGTGAAATCTTTTTAAATTGTTGTAAAGTCTTTGAAATTCTTGAGATCGTTGAAATCCTTTATGTCTTTGTGAAATTTATTTTCCGGTTTAATCTATTAAGTTTTTGACCAGATAGATGATTTTGCACCCAAATAGTTGAATCTTTCAACTAAAAGAGACGATTTTTTCAAATAAAAAAGATAAATTTCTAACCAAATATTTGAATTTTCGACTAAGAAAGATTAGTTCATAAACCAAACATAGAACACTTGAATTATCATAAAAAATAAATATAATTTTATATCGGACAAAAAAAAAGAATATAATTGTCAACCCAAGTGAGAAATTTCTAATTAGAATGATAAATCTTGAACTGGAATAGACGAAATTTTAGACAAAGAACTGGTATCAAAAGGATTTAACAGTCAACCAAAAAGTTTTATTTAAAAAAATGAATTTTCAAATGAAAAGATTAATTTTCTACCAAAAAAGACGATTTTTTTAACAAAATGCATGTTAAATTTTCAACTAAGAAAAACAAATTTACAAACATATACTTGAATTTTAAGCGAAAAGGATAAATTCTAAAGTAAAACAATGAATCTTTAACTGGAATAGTTAAATTTTCAACAAAAAAAAGGTTTTTCAGCAACAAAAAATAAGTTTTGAACCAAGAAAATTAATTTCTAACAAAAAAAAAAACACATTTTTAACAAAATACATCAATTTTTAACAAAAAACGATAAATTATCAACCAAAAATTCAATGGTTAAATTTTCCGTTAAAAGACAATTTTCCGTTAAACAACAAGAAACTAATTTCTGAGAAAATAGTTACATTTTCAAACAAAGTGTTAAGTTTTCAACTAAAATGATGAAAGTTGAAATACAATAGTTGAATTTTTACCAAAAAGATTAATTCTGAATCACAACACAAATTGTCGACTAAAAAAGAACAATTTTTAACTAAAAATTGAATAGTAACATTTTCAGTTAAAAATTAATTTTTATAAAAAACCACACATTTTCAATACAATAGTTAGTTTTAACTTAAATAGTTACATTTTCACTCAAAAAATTAAATTTTAAGCCAAAAAGAAAATAACGATTTTTTACTAAAACAGCTCATTCTCCAATCAAAATGATGAGTATTCAATTAAAATCATTAATCTTAAACGAAAAAACAATAATAGTTTTTACGAAAAGAGTTTAATTTTTAACCAAGTAATTAAATTTTCATTGCCAAAAAGAATCAATTATAAATGAAATATATAGTAGTTGATATTTTAACCAAAAAATATTTTATTTTTCAATAAAAAACATTTTAATAAACCAAAAAATACGAGTTTCCAACATGAGTTGAATTTTGACTAAGAAAGATGCTTCAGTCAAGAGAAATGAAAAATTGAAGAAAAAAACTGTTCTCGAGCGAATTCCCTGACTAAATAACGTTTTTTTCTGAAAAAATATCTTCTTCGCTCATCTGGGAATTCTTTTTCAGAAATACGAACATCATTTTGCCAAGTATAATGTATTAAATTTTTTCAAGGAATCCGTATTATCATCAGAAAATAAAAGAAGTTTTTAACGTTTTTTCAGACTATTAGAGCTATGATTTAAAACTTTTTAAATTAATAAGAGGATTAACTATTAAGCGAAGCAAAAGAAAAGATCATTTTTGAGAAAAAAATTGTATTAAAATTTTTTTTAATTCAGAGTTCCATTTAGTGAGCATTTTTTCTGTTGAAAGTTTACAATTTTAGTTAAAATTTCAACTGTTTTGTGACAAAATTTAATTATTTTTTTAAAAATGTAATTTTTTCGTCAAAAATTTAATTAATCTTTCATAAAAAATTCGTCCTTTTCGTTAGAAATATCATCTCTTTCTGTAGAAATTTATTAATTTGTTGTTTAAAGTGCAACCGCTTGGTCAAAAATCAATCCTTTTTGTTTAAATACAACTGTTTTTTTTTTAAATTAAAATCTGGTTTTGGTTTAAATGTAAATTATTATACTTTTTGTAGTAAAATCAAATTTTATTGTATTATTATAAAAACTTAATTACTTAGTTAAATGTTGAATTTATTTGTTAAAAATTCATTATTTTAATTTAAACTTTAAATAAATTGTTGAAAACCTATTTTTTTAAATTTTATTTTTTTTAATTTACTTATTTTATTGAACATTCTTTTTTTGTGTGGAAAATTCGTTTTTTTATTGAAACTTTAAAAATTCAACAGTCTCCTGATAAATTTTGGTTTTTGACTTGAAAATGCAAATAGTTAGTTGAAAATTAAACTGTTCCTTGTTGTAGTTTAATCTTTTTTTACAAAATACGACCATTTAAATGAAAATTTATCTTTGTAGGTGGAAATTCATCTATTTGGCTAAAAATTCAATTATTTTATTGACAATTCGCCTTTTACGTTATATAATATATATATTTGCTTTTAAATACATCTATTTTGTTAAAAATGATCTGTTTTGTTTAATTTTGACTGATTTTATTTAAAATTAAAACCGGTTTTGGCTTTGAATGTAAATTATCATACTTTTCGTTTTAAAAGAAATTATTTTCTTAACAAATTAATTATTCGGCTGAAAGATCAATTTCTTTGTGGAAAAGTATTTTTTTCGTTGAAAATTCATAATTTTGATTCTAAATTTAAATTAATGATTGAAAAGTTGAACTTTCTATCAAGAATATGAATTTTTAAGCAAAGATATTAAATTTCTATAAAAAATAACGAATTTTCAATAAAAGACATGAATTTTGAACCAGATACTTTAATTTTCGACTAAGAACGATACACTTTCTATCAGAACGAGAATAGTTAAATTTTTAGTTAAAAAACTTAATTTCAAACAATCATAAAAAACTCGAATTTTCAGCAAAATAGTCAAATAAAGTCATATAAAGCTACTATTACGAATGGAGAATAATTGTTATTAAATTATATATAGAAATTTAAATACAAAAAATAAGCACGATCTCGAACAAATTTCCTGACCAAATACATTTTTTTTCTGAAAAAAATATCTTCTTCGAAATACGAACATATTTTTGCCAGGTGTAATATATTCAATTTTTTCAAGGAATCTGTCTTATCATCAGAAAATAACAGAAGTTTTGAACGTTTTTTCAGACTATATAGAGCTACGAATGAAAATTTTTTTAAATTAATAAGCGGATTAATTATTACGCAAAGCGAAGGAAAAGATCATGTCTTCAGAAAAAAAATTTAATAAAAACATTTTTTTAATTCATAGATCCATCTAGTCTGCAAAGAAGTTAAGAATTTCTGTTATTCTCTGTTGATAATACAGAATCCTTGAATTCCCTGCTTTTGAAAAAAATGCCCTGACATTTCCAGGTTTTTCCAGAAACATAAAAGTTCCCCGACAGTTCCAGGTTTTCCGGGTTGTTTGTTGTGAAACCACATGTTTAGATAAAGTCGACTATTTTTCCATTTAAAATAAAACTATATAATTGAATAAAATATCAAGTTTTATATTTTGGTTGAGAATTGTTCTCTGTTTTTGATAAAAATTCACATTTTTTGTTGAAAATTTATTATTTCGGTTGGAAATTCAACTATTTTGTTGAAATTTGATCTATTTTGTTCACAATTTTACTAGCTTATTAAAAATTTACTGATTTTATCGATATTTCAACTGCTTCTTTAAAATTTAACTGTTTTTTTGAAACAAGCTACTTTTTATAGACAATTTGTCCTTTTAGCCTGAAAATTTAATTTTTTTTTTTAAATTTCGTTTGAATAATTATTTCTTTTCGTATAAATTTAATTTAAAATGCAATTGCTTGTTTAAAAATTAATCTTTTTTAATATCGACAGTTTTTTATTCAGAATTAACATCTTTTTCGGTTGAATCGCAAATTATTATATTTTTCATTGTAGAAACAATTTGTTCATTAAACATTTAATTCATTGGTTCAAAAATGAATTTATTTGTTAAAAATTAATTTTCTGTTAGAAATTCAATTCTTTTATTGAACCTAGTTATTTTTTTGAATTTTACTGAGGGAGAAGATCTTTTTTCAGAAAAAATGTTTAATTCATAGCTTGATCTAGTCTGAAAAGACGTTACAAATTTCTGTAACTCTCTGATGATAATACAGATTCCTTGAATTCCCTGAGTTTGAAAAAAATTCCCAACATTTCCAGGTTTTTCCAGTTACATAAAAGTTCCCGGACAATTCCAGGTTTCCAGGTCATCCACGTTTTCCAGGTTTTCCAGGTAGAGTAGACACCCTGAAGAAGATTTAGAATCAAAAATATTTACCTTCATAGGTGGTGGTGCAGCAGGCATCAGACAAGGAGGCGGTGGAGGTGCTAATGGGGGTGGAGGAGGTGGTGGAGGTGTTGGTTTTGCTTCAACTTTCTCAATGACTTCATCTTCCACTATTTTTATCGTTGCTTTGGCATCATCTGGAAGGCTACCGGAAGCGACTAATTGCTCCAGACGTTTCCTCTCAGATTTTTCGTTGTTAACTTGACGAGAGAGAGCTTCCATGCTATCCTGCAATTCTGAGATCCTCTGCTTGGTCTCGATATGCATTGATGTTTCCTTCTCGAGACGTTCCTTCACTCTTGATAAACTTGCTTCCATGTCTTCCTAGAGAAGGACAAAAACCAAAGTTTGGATTATCCAGCGATTTCTAGGAACGAAATTTAAGGTATTTTCCAGGTTTTCCAGGTCTCCTTTTCCCATCAAATAATAATCAAATAAGTGTTTGTTATACATTTAAAAGATGAAACATTTTATTTTTTTATTGGCCAACCATGTCTAGAGAAAGCAAAATTGTAAGTAAGCAAATTCCTAATTTTTTGCGCATATAAGTCATCTTTGTAAAGTCTTTGTGAATATTTTTACATCTTTGAAAAATCTTTCAAATCCTTGAGATCTTTGAAATCTTTATGAAATCTGAAATATTTGTGTAATCTTTCCTTAATCTTTGTGAAATCTCGAAAGAACCCCGCATACAATACATGGTAAAAAAACATTCGGTCAAAATGAATGGCTGTGGAGCTAGAGGTCGTCCAAAGTAAAAAATAGTCCGAAATTGACTTTGGACGACCTCTAGCTCCTCAGCAATTCATTTTGGGTGGCTGTGGCCGTAAGAACTTTTTATCAGGACCTTAAGATCTATCACTTCTTGCAGTTTCGTCCAATTTGACCAAATGTTTTTTCCCATGTATTGAAATTTCTGGGAAATATTTTTCAATTATAGTAAAATATTTCGAATCCTGGAGATCTTGGAAATTACTGAATTCTTTGAAATCCTTGAAATATTTATGAAATTTTTTGAAATCTTTATAAAATTTTTGAAATATTTGTGAAATATCGAAATTTCTATGAAATCTTTGTGAAATCTTTGTAAATTGTAGTAAAATCTTTCGAATCCTTAAGATCTTTGATATCCTTGAATTCTTTGAAATCCTTGAAACTTTTGTGAAATTTTTCGAAATCTTTATTAAATCTCTGAAATATTTGTGTAATATTTTCTTAATCTTTGTGAATTCTCAAAATTTCTGTGAAATTTTTGTAAAATCTTTTTAAATCATTTTAAATTGTTGTAAAACTCTTTAAATCCTTGAGATCTTTGAACTCTTTGAAATCCTTGAAATCTTTGTAAAACTCTTTGAAATCTTTATGAAATCTTTCGTCATTCTTTATTTGTGAAAAATTTTGTGTTCGTTTGAAATCATTGCAATTTTTTTAAATCTTCTCGAATTTATTTAAACTTTTTATGAAAATTTAAAACTTTTGAATTGTTCTAAAATCTTTGAAGCCTTTTAAAACTTTTTAATTTCTTAAAATATTTTTTAATTTGCTTAAATTCTTGAAATCTTTTGAAATCCTTAAAAATTCTTTGAAATACTTGTGAAATATTTCCTAAGTCTTTTCTATTTATTTGAAATCACTGGAAATATTTGTAAAATCTTCATGAAATCGTTTAAAATATTCTAAACATTTTGAAATTATTTTAGACCTTTGAAATGTTTTACCCTTTTTAAAATCTTTGAAATTCTTGTTTTATTATGACGTCTCTATGAAAATTTGATAAAATCGTTGAAAGATTTGGGAAATATTTTGAAATCTTCTAAACAAATTTTAAATTGGTTTAAAATTTTTGAAACGTTTTGAAATGTGGTATCCTTAAAATCTTTGAAATATTTGTAAAATATTTCTTTAATCTTTGTTTGTGAAATCTTTTAAGTTCCTTTGATATGATTGGAATCTTTAAAATATTTACAAGATTATTGAAACCTTTTGAAATTGTTTCAAATCTTTGAAATTTGGTGTAATGTACCCTTTTTAAATTCTTTTAATTTCTTGAAGGCTTTCAAAAGCCTTACGAATTTTTTGCAATATTATTTTAATCTGTTTACAAAATTTTGTATTAATTTGAAATCAACGCGAGAATTCCAGATCAATCTAAAAATTTTTATAACCCCTTCCTCACACTACTCCCCTCCCTACCGAGTGAGTC
>JAAAKG020169418.1:0-27735 GCA_010014905.2 Druon quercuslanigerum | reverse complement strand
TGTGTGAATATCTTTTAAAAATGTTGTAAATAGTTCACATTGTGAAATTCTATTATCTCTCTCTCGTCTTGTTCATGGCAGTTTTAATAAATTATTATTATTATATACAGTAGCAATAAATTATTTATAAGTTTTCCGTAATTGATGCATTTAAACCTTTACCTCCAAGGATTTGCTTTTCCAAGCATGAGAGTTAAAGAAAATAGTGAAAAGTGCTAATGCAATATGTAAAAAATAAAATTTTAATAAAAAATGCGATATAATAATGTTATACAAAAAGTAGTCTGCTATAAGAGACTATAACTTCTGTTTTATAAGAGCTAGATATTGTGCAAAAAGTAAAAGATTTAAAGTCTTTTGCACTGAAAAATCTGAACCACTTACGCTAGAACATTCTTTTTTTTTTTTTTACGAAAAATGGGCCAGAATTGTGGAATCTCAAAAAAACTGATGTCCTCCACACATTACTTGTTCCTTAAAAAAAAAATCTGAATCTTTGTACGCGAAATAATTTATAAAAGTTGAAAGTTATAAATTTTGCAGCTTATCTGCATTTCATTTTAAAATGTTCAATTGAAAATTGTAAGTACCTTATATTTTCTATGCCTTTATTTTTATCGAGAACTGGAATACAACATTTTTTAATTATAAAATTTTTGAATAGAATGTTTTTTTCTATTTTTGGTTGACTTTCCAGGCACAATACAAGTTGGTTGGTGCATTTAAAATTAAGTTTTATTGAGTGGGAATTATTCGCTAAAAATTCGTTAAGAAATTACTAAACTTTAATTTACAAAAAGTTAAACATAGGGTTTTCTCCTATTCCCCTGTTTTCCCCTTTGTCAAAAAAATTTCTTTTTCATTTTTTTTAAAGTTCTTTTCCATTTTTCCCCTATTTTCGTTTTTTTACACTTAAATTCAAACTGAATTAATAAACCCCAATAATAAAATTGCAATATTTTTGTTGAAAAATAGTAATATAGAAATAGGTAATAATAGCAATAATAAAAATATAATAATAATGAAAAAAATCCACTCCACTAAATCATTAAACTTAAGATTTTCCTGAAATTAATGACCCAACTAACAAATGTTGAGATTAATATTTTGTTATGAAAAGTTAGTATTTTTTTAAATTAATATTTTTAGTTTAAGATAATTGATAATTATTTAAACAATTACTAATCTCTAAATTGTGCCTTTTAAGTTGTGTTTCATCTAGATTCAGGTAATATTGAAAATTCTGAATAAAATTTAAAAAAACGTTTTTTTATGGGAAATGCGTGTTACGTTTTATGGGACCTGCGCCCCCTCTAAATGTCATTTTTTTTAACAAAGAAAAAATTTGCGGATTTGAAAAAATTTCCGGGCGAAATGCATGAAAGTTCGGAAAAAATTGGACGACCCTATAATACGAGTACACCTATAATACTTTTCAGCGGTATTATTTTTTTAATTATAATTGTAGATTTCTTTGCTGAGAAACGAAAAAGAAAGATTGGCTTCAGGATTAGAAAAATCGGAAACGGATACTAATGAAGATGTAAGAATAATTATTATTAATTATAGTATATTTTTTCATAATTTTAGTTTTTTCACCCTGGAAAACATGCAAAACCTACAATTCTCATGGAATTTTAAACTGTTTTCCTGCAAATTCACCCTTTTCGGAACAAATTTAACATTCATGAAGAAATTTCATGGTTTTGTTTAAACATTTAATAGTTTGTTTGTCATTTTTTTCCTTTGACTGAAAAATCTTTCTCAGTTTGTTTGAAATATAAATATTTTTCTTATTAAAATTTATTTTAAATTTTAAATTTTTTGTTGTCAGAAAATTAAAAAAAATTTTGTTTGCAATATTTACCATTATTTTTTTCGTCGAGAACTCGTCTTTTGTGACCTTTTGGTCGAAAATTATTATTTTTCCTTAAACATTCTACTACTTGGTTAAAAGTAAAACTTTTTTCTCAAAAATTAATTTATTATTGGAAGATCCATCGTGTTAATTAAAAATTAAACTTTTTTGTAATTGAAAATGCAATTATTTTGTTGAAAAACAACTTTTTTAACTAAAAGTATAACTGATATAATTTAATATTCCATCATTTTAGTTCATAGTGAATTTGTTTAACTCAAAACTTATTTATTTAACTGAGAATTTGGCTGTTAAATTATTGGATGAAGATTGATCTTTTTTGGTTAAAAATTAATCTTTTTTTAGATTTAAATTAGTATTTTTTGGTGAAGAATTGTTAATTTTGGTTTAAAATTCAACTGTTCCAGCTATAGATTCATAATTATAGCTTACAATTAATCTCTTTTGCTAAAAATTAATCTTTTTTACTTAAAAATTAAACTGTGCGTTTTAAAATGCATGTACTTTGTTAAATAATCTTATTTTTAGTAGAAAATTAATCTTTTTGGTTGAAAATTCAAAGAGTTGGTAGAATCTTCAACTTTTTTGTTCCAAACTATTATTTTAGTTGAAGGTTCATTATTTTGATTAAACATTGAACGATTTTTTAACTAAAAATTCAACTATTTTGTTGAAAATTATTTTTTTAACATAAAATTTAACTGAAATTTAACTGATCCTGTGCCAAAATTATTTATTTAACTGAAAATTCGACTATTTAATTGTTGGATTAAAATTTATTTTTAGAAGTTAAAATTATGTTTGGTATATATTCATATATTTTGTTGAAAATTAATCTTTTTGCTTAAAAATTCAACGGGTTGGTAGAAACTTCAACTTTTTTGTTCAAAACTATTCTTTTAGTTAAAGGTTCATTATTTTGATTAAGCATTGAACGATTTTTTAACTAACAATTCAACTATTTTGTTGAGAATTATTTTTATAACATAATATTTAACTGGAAATTTAACTGTTTCAGTGCCAAAATTATTTATTTAACTGAAAATTCGACTATTTAATTGTTGGATGAGAAATTATTTTTTAAAGTTAAAAATTATTATTTTTGATATATATTTGGTATATTTTCATATATTTTGTTGAAAATGAATCTTCTTGGTTAAAAATTCACCTGTTTATATTGAAAAAATGCTTGATTTAAAGTAAAACTACTTTTTAAAATTGATGTTTTTGTTTTTTAAAGTTTTATCATTTTAATTGAAAATGCCAGTGTTTTTAAACAGAAAATATTTTTTTTTAATGAGTTTTTTTTCTTTGTTGAAAATTAATTTTTTTACTGAAAATCAAACTAATCCAGTTAAAATGTTTTTTTTAGTTGAAAGTCAATTTGTTTGGTTATAAGTTTAACTATTTCAGTTGAATATTCATCATTTCAGTTGAAAATCCATCATTTTGGTTAAAAATTTTATTATTTTATTGAAAGTTCGTTTTTTTATCGTTGTCAAGTATTTTGTAAACTCAGCAAGTAACTATTTCATTTTGTTTTAAAAATTGATTTTTTCTAGTTGAAAATTAGACCATTTAATTGAAAATTCATTTATTTCGTTAAAATTTTTTTAAAAACAAATTAATCTTTTTATTTGAAAATCCAACTATTTAATTAAAAATTATTTCATTCAAAATATTGCTATGTTAAGTATGCACGGAATTTTAAGTACATAGAAATCAAGTAAAAATTTATATTAATTATTACTTAAAATCATGGACTTTAGGAAAAAATTAAATAAATCATTAATTATGATTATGATGAATAATGATTGAAATTATTATTGAATTATTCTATGGCGATAATATATTCGACAATATTTTGCATTATAATTTGTCCAACCGAGAGTCATTTTTTTTTTAATTTGTAATACTAGAATGGTTTTTTTATGCTGTACAAAATTATACCTGGAAAAATTTTGAGATACCTGACAAAAATATGGATTTGTGTATGAATTTTTTTCGGGATTTGAACAGAACCCTAGTTAAATAATTAATTTTTATCTTTAAAAAATGAAACAAAAGGATAACACAGGCACACAAAAAAAATTCAAAGTCCACGGAGGCGACCTTTGGGGTTCTAAGTTTTTTGGGTCGCTGATTCCGAATCGTTTGTCGGGTTTTTCAGATCAGATCGCTTTCAAGGTCATTTGAAAGTCAAATGAAGAAAATATTGCTGAACAAATCTGAAAAAATTCAGACATAGGTTTTTTAGCATGCTGAATCCGAACCCACTGTCGGTTGACCTTCATTAGTTTAATATCAAGGTCATTTGAAGGTCAAACCAAAAAATTAACCTCAAAAAAATTTGTAAAAATTTATAAATAGGTTTTGATGGTCGCTAAATACAAATCCAAGGTTGATTTGCTCATAGCTAGTTATCTAAAGGCCATCTGAGGTCATGTAAAGGTCAAATTCGGAAAAAAGGCTAAAAAAATCTGAAATAATTCAAACGTAGGTTTTTGAGCATGCTGAATCCGAATCCGGTGTCGGTTGACCTTAATGAGTTCAAGGTCAAGGTCATTTACTACCGGATTCGGATTCAGCATGCTCAAAACCCTACATATGAATTTTTCAGATTATTTGAGCCTTTTTTCTGAATTTGACCTTCAAATGACCTCATATGATCTTTAGGTAACTAGATATGATCAAATCAACCTTGGATTTGTATTTAGCGACTCTCAAAACCTATATATAAATTTTTACAAATTTTTTTGAGGTTATTTTGTTGGTTTGACCTTCAAATGACCTTGATCTTGAACGATTCGGAATCAGCGACCCAAAAAACCTAGAACCCCAAAGGTCGCCTCCGTGGACTTTGAATTTTTTTTTGTGTGTCTGTGTAATTTACATAGAATATTTTTATTAGCAGAAGAAAACGAAAGCAGTTCAAAATGAAAAATTAAGTCAACATGAACTGGAAAAATTGAAATTAAAATATGAAGAAATTCTTGATCAAATGAGGACAGAAGTGGACGTTTTAGACAACATTAGAACTGAATATTGCGATGCTATAAAAGTATAATTAATTACGTTTTTTACGTAGTTTTTTTTTCTTTTTCAGCTTTAAAAGTTATTTTTAATAACTAGCAATACTCATTAATTGTTTTAATAAAATCTTCAGGAATTCCTCAAAAAAATGTATGAGTATTATTCTGATCAAGAAGCTGAATCCAATTTAAATTGTAGTGAAGAAAGTATACGAGAAGCTCATGAAACGGCATGCTCTATTCTCAAATTAACTCCTGGACAATTGTCTCAATTCTTAAAGAGAAAGCCCGAGTCGGTAATATAAAATAAAAAAATTAACTTATATTATAATATTTTATTTAATATTTTTTATAAAAACTAATCTTATAGCAAGTCTGAATTATACATTTTTACTAAACTGGAAGTTTTTCATTTCCATTGTATAAAAATAATTAAAACTAAAATCAAAAATTTAATTTTAATATCAATAAAAAAATAGCGACCATCATTTTATATAAAAAATTTATTTCAGATAAATTCCTGGTTGTCTGATTTATGCAAAATAACGTCCAAGAAAAAATTCTCCAGACCCCTGGCAAAATTCTTATTTGGGAAATTGCAAGTGATCCAAAAGAACTAAGCAACTTAAATCTGTTGATTATTTTGACAAATAATAATCATGTAAGAAAATTTAAATAAAGAGTAATTGTTTTAATAATAAACTTTTTCTTGACAGTCTTATAAATCTACTATAATTCTTAATTATTCTTCGAATCTACAGAGTTTATTTATAGTTTGAGTAGTTCTACTATCGACTAAAATCACGAATATAATTAATACTATTTATTATTATATTATTGCATCAGTCAGGTGAGTTTTTAAAATTATATTGGAAAACAAAATTTCTCGATAAGAACTGGAATTTTTTGAATGCAAAAAACTTGTTTTATGTTTGTTCTTATAGATTAGTCATTATACTTATTTCTTTAACAGAATTCTTTTTTTAAGGTTCAGAATTTTATCTAGTATGTCAAAACATTATTAATTTGAATTTTTCAAAAACGAAAAAGTAAAATCAGGAAAAGTTGCTTGACACAATCGAGGAAATTACAAACATAAAAAAACTATAAGAAAATGTTTTCTGACGAAGTTTGCAGTACTTTCGTGGACAAAAGTAAAAAAATTAATTTTTTAAAAATCCTCTACTTTCCACTTTAAATTTACTATAAAGCTATTTCCTCTTCAGACCTTAAATTTCCTAAAAATTCATAAAGTTATCTCATTTTTCGAACCTTTCCTGAATTTTCCCCATTTAAAATGCATAGAAAATTTCAAGAGAATTTACAGATACCTTTAAATATTATCCGACTGATATAAAACTTGGTAAACTTAGCAAAAAAAATCAAGAAGTTCTTTTTTTATCATCAATAAAGCAGAAAAAAGAATTGGGCGATGTCCATTTGGTCGCCGTATTCCTGGCTGGGGAAATTAAGAAGTGGGGGTAGAGCACTCAGGTAGACGGTGCTGATCAGCCCTATGCATCGCCCGTGTATGTGTATGTGGTAGTGTTAGTGTAGTATCCGGAAGGTTATCGTAGTTCAAATAAATCCAATAGATTTGGATTAATTAATTTTATAAATAATTGTAATTGTTGCGAATTTCAAACTTTGAATAATAACATTAGTTGTCTTATAATAATAGTAATAATAATATTTAAACATTAATGATTAGACTTATAATATACTTTTTTGATAATTCAGCTAGGCAATTCCGTTTTATAAAAAACATATATTTATATATAATTTATTTATAATCAGGGTAGTGCCTTTAACGGGATACCGAAAAATTATTGTAATTTTTCGGTATTTAGAAAAGTAATTTTTACTTTATCTGCAGTTGCAGGATATACGAGTGAAAATAATTATCGTTTTTATTTTATAGAAGGAAGTTGGTAAAGAAATAAAATATCCCCAGGGACAAGGAATTTTCGACATGGAACGGGAATTGTTTAAAAGAATTAAAACTGGGATTTAGAAGAAAGGAGTTTAAAAAATCCCTGTTCCAAGTCAAAATTCGTCACAATTTTAAAGTTAGTTCTTCTAAAATTTAAAAAAGTACATAGCTTCAAGTAGTTTTTACATTAGAAGTAGTATTTTGTAAAAGGAAATATTTCTAAATTATACTATGCAATTTTTTGACATTTTTCGTTAAGAATTTAAATTTTTTTCTTGAAAATGCAAATTCTTGCGGTTGGAAGCTGAACTATTTTGTTAAAAATTAATTTTATTGTTGGATGATTCATCATATTAATTGAAAATTCATATCGTTTTAAAAATATTACTAATTTGTTTAAATTGAATTTTTTATCCAAAAATTTAACTATTCCAGTAGAAAATATAACTATTTCGGTTCGAAAATTTCCCCCTTTTCGAGGTGAAAGTTCAACAATTTGGATGTAAATTTATATGTAAATTTGTCTTTTTAAAATGAAACTTCATTATTTTGTTGACATTACACGTATGTTTTAAAAAAATCGATATTTTGGTACAAAATCGACTTTTTTGTAGAAAATGAGTTTCTTGTTTGAAAGTTAATCTTCTTATTTAAAAATTTTTCTTTTTGGTTAAAAATTCAAGTATGCCACTTAAATATTTATCATTATAGATTAAAATTAATTTTTTAGGTTAAAAATAAATTTACTTGGTTAAAAAATAAACTCGTCTTTTGAAAATTATTATTTTTTAAATTGGAGGTTCATGATTTTGATCAAAAAGTCATTACTACAAGTTTTTAAATTGTCAATTTTACATATTTTTCTCATACAAATCACTTTCAATAGGATATTTACCGTTTATGCGCTCTCTTTTTTTAAATGTCGGAAAAAGAAACTTTTAGATTGTGACGAATTTTGACTTGGAGCTGGGATTTTTAAACTCTTTTCTTCTAAATCCCAGTTTTTCTTCTTTTAAAAATTCCAGTTCCATTTCGAAAATTCCTTGTCTCAGGGGAAATTTTATTTCTTTACCAACTCCCTTTTATAAAATAAAAACGATAATTATTTTCACTCATATGCCCTGCAACTGTAACTAAAGTAAAAATTAATTTAATTCCCGGTAAATTCCCGTTTTTTCTGGGTCTTTCCCGGTTTCCCGCTCAAGTCTCCACTCTAATTATAAATAAATTATGTATAAATATATATTTTTTAGAGAGCGGGTTTAAATATTATTATTACTGTTATCATTAGTTACGTAATCTTATCAATCAATATTTGAAATTTGCAACAATTGCAGTTGTTTATAAAATTAACTAATTACATTAGCCTATCTGGTCGGAGCTCATTCTATTGGATTTATTTGAACGACGATACCCCTCCAGATGCTAAGAGAACAGAAAGAGTGGGGGCGATGCAAACGGCTGGTGCTGATACAGGCACCGCAGCGGTCTACCTATCTGATTTACCCCCACTTCCTAATCTTCCCCTCTAGGTAGTCTGGCGATCCATCAGCTTCGTGAGGAGAAGTTGGGTAGTCGGTGTAAATCAAGTAGGTAGACCACGATCAAATAAGCACTGCCCAAATAATTGTGAGAACCTTCTTAAGTAATAAATAATGGACAATAAATTATCCTAATTGCTATCTTGCGTAGTGTCACCATTAGATTCATTCGGAGCCTTTTTCACTCGTGCACTCTCATACCTATCATAACTCTCTAACTGTCCAAAAATTTTTCTACCAGGTATTCTTTCATTCTCCTTAACACTAACTTCAGTTCCAATTTTAACTGGCCAGGGAAGATCCTGATTATCTCTAGTTTTCCTCTCCTGACTGCTGTTTTCATTAGGATCATCAGCCATCCTTAAATTTTCCTTGTGTGATGGAACTATGTTTCTGTCCTGCGAATTTCGACGACCACTTTCTTTATGCAAAGAAGCAGAACGATCATAAAATCCAGGTCTTTTGTAGCCATCATAATTATAAGCATCATAAGGATATCTGGAATATGGTCGTCTACTGGGTTCCAAAGGTTCCTGAACATGTTTTCGACCTGCTATTGAATTTCTTGGAACTGATGATGCTGGTGGAACTCTTGCAGGTCCATCATAAGGTCTCGGATAATTTCCCAAGTCAGGTTTTCTTACAATCTCTGGCAAAGTTGCGTAGTAGATGATTCTTTTTGGTTTCGACACAGCTCTGTTTCTTTCGTAGTGTTCAAAATTGTTTTCAGGATATTGATCGTAGAGATATGGTGGTGGCATTGCAGCTCCTCGATACCGGTAATCTCGTTCAGTTCGGTATCTATTGGGATTAGGATAGTAATAATTTCGAGGAATGGGGACATCGTATTCTCGTGCTGGACTGTGATAAATTGGGACATCATAATCGTCATAGGTTCTTGCAACTGGCATTTCTCTGGACTCTCTACTTTCCGCAAAATATCTTCGGTTGCTGGTTACAAAATCAGTTCGGGGAAAAGAACTTCTTTGCGAAGAAATCGGTGTGTCTTCTTCGTCTGGGGTTATTTGGTCCAAGGGTGTTCGATGCCGAAATTCAACGGAGATAGGCTGTTTTGACCATGAATCTGGAGAACTTAGACGAGCTTCTCGAACGTTCTTGGTGCCAGATATTTTTTCCATTTTGGGCTCTGTGTCTCGACGAACTCGTACTGGAAAATGAAAGACTTTTCAAATTTAAGATTGAAAGACTCAACTTTCACTTCTTCTTGATGGAAATTGAAAGAAGAGTGTTTATTTTTTCAAATTCCAAATTTCGCAAAAAAATGTTCATAACACAATAATTAATTATTATGACGTGTTAGCAATCTCGATTTTTGTTAATTGCAGCTGATCTACAATCATTGTAACCCAATAAAATAGATGTCATTGCTATCAATAAGAATCGTCATTTATTAATTTATCTATATTTTTTACACCGAAGTATTTATGCAGGCATTAAAAATGTCAATTTAATATGCAAAGCACTTATAATTTAAAAGATCTAAATTTTAAGTAAAGGGTGTACTAATTTTACAACGAAAGATTGTAATGATGTTATAAAGACTTCATAGTTCTATAATTAGATTATTATTATGATTATTAAAAAAAAATTATTTATTTTATATTTTATTATTTATTTAGATTTATTAAATTTTATTTTATTGAAGTTTATCTGGTTAGGTTAAAATATTTTTAAAGATTCCAAGAGATTTTTGATGATTTCACACATTTCTAAATATTTAATAGAATTTTTAAACAATTTCGAAGGATTTTACGGGATTTTATAAGATTTTAATGGGTTTAAGTAATTTTTACTGATTTCAAATTGCTCAATAAAGTATTTTAATGAATTCTACAGAATCTTACATTTTTTCAAATATTTGAAGATATTTGAAATAATATCATCAGATTTTGTTTAATTTCACGAAATTCTAAGAGGTTTTGTAATATTTAAATGAAAATTCAAAGAATTTATTTCTAAGGAATTAAATATTTTAAAGAATTTTCCAGATTTAAAGAGATTTTCAAATATTTCAAGGTTTTTTTTTAATAAATTTAACCAAATTTAGAAGATTTTAAAGAATTTTGCAAATTTTAGGATACTGTGAAACATCCCAAGAAATTTCAATAGATTTTGAAAATCTTTTAAAGATTTTAGGGTACTTTAAAAAATTTCAAGAAATTTTTAGGGCTTTTAATAATATTAAGGGATTCATATTATTTCAAATGACGTAACAAATATCACGATTTTAGAATATTTAAAAAGATTCCAAGGGACTTTTAAATAATTTTAAGGGATATTAAAACCTCATATCACTTCAAAGGGTTTAAAGAATTTTTATAATATTTTAACTAATTTTATTTTAAATTATTTTTAAAGAAGTCAAAAATTTGAAAGGTTACGGGAGATTTTTTCATTTTCCAGTGGATTTCAACAGATTTAGAGAATTTGAAAATATTTGAAGAGATCTTAAAGGATTCCACAGATTTTAGATGATTTTAAAAGATTAAAAATTCTACTGATTTTAGGAAATAAAACAAAAATTGATGGGGTTTTAAATAATTTCCTAAAAATTTAGTCATTTTAAGGGATTTTAATGGGCCTTAATAATGTAATTTTATGAGTTTTTCAGAATCTCAAAGGATTTTGTAGGAATTCAAAACTTTAAATGAATTTCAAAGAATTTTTTTTAAGATTTCAGGATATTTTAAAAGATTTGAAAAATATTCAATGGGTTTCAAGAAATTTCAATATTTTAAAATTTTTAGTGTATTTAAAAAGATCCCAATATTTTTTTACGAAGGACTGGAAATATTTTAAGGTACTTAAAACGATTTTAAGAAAGTTTCAAATGATTTAATTCACATTATAAAAATTTAAATTATTTTCAAGGAATTTTCACACATTTCAAGTAACTTCGTGGATTTTTTTAAATATTATTTATTACTCATACTTTCGCGTTAAAAATTAAACTTTTTTGTAAAAAGTTTATCTTTTTGTATTGGAAATATAACCATTTGGAATAAAATTGAACTATTCTGTTAAAAATTAACTTCTTGTGATGAAAATTCATATTATTCTTTGAAAATTCAATTAAATACAGGGTGACCGCTGGATGGGGAAACCTGGAAAACCGGAAAATGACAGGGAATTTATGAGGTCGGGAAAAACCGAGAAATGACCGTGAATTTATTTTTTTACCGGGAATTTTACATATTTTTTGAAAAAAAACATCCGTCCAACTTTGATTTTAACCGTTTTTTAAATAATTAGTTAAATTGTGATCTTTTTTAATTATGATATTTTTCAGTTTAGAATGCGTAATTCGAAAATTTTTGATAATAAAAATGTTCTATTTAGGATTTTTAAGCGTATGTTTGAATTAAAAAAGTTTTAAAATGCAGTTTTAAAGACTTAAACAATTAATAATTATTAGCCTTTAAAAGCGAAGATTTTTTATAAAAAGAACATTTTACTCGATCAATTGTGAATATAAATTAATTAATGATTTTGAACTTACTTTAATATTTAAAAAATAAATAATACTGGTTCTACAAAGCGATTCAGCATCAGTTGACAATTTTAGAATTTCTAGATACCCTAAAAACTATTTTTAATTTTAAAATAAGTTTAAAATAATATATTTATAATTAAAGGCTATTATTAAATTTCAGTCTAAAATATTCCATTTTTAAATCATGCAATTTAAAATGTTTTTATTAAGAGAAAGTACACTTACTTAATGTTTAGAAATATCTGACTGTTCATTTAAAAAAAAGTAATTTTAAATTAATTATTCAAAATTAAACAAAAAAGAAACTAAACTTCGAGCGTTAAAAGTTTATTGTTCTATTTAAAAAAATTTAATTTGTAACTCAAATTTCTGAATTTAGATGTTATAAATAATACATGAGCGCCTATTATTCTTAGAAAATTTTCGAATAAGTTAAAGAAATAATTAGAAGATTTAAAAAAATTCAAAATTATTAAAAATTTGAAATAATTTCAAATAGTTTAAACAAAGCGTCTACGTGTGACGAAAAAATCCTGCTATTCGGATTATGAATTTTAACAGGCTTCAAAAAAATAATAGCGTTTTTTAAGATTGCTAGGTAAATTTAAAATTATTTTTTATTTTGAAAAATTATTTGAAATTCGAATAATTTTAAAATCTATTTAAAAGTTGTGAAAAACTTTTAATAATATTCTTAAATTTGAGAAAATTTGAAACAACATGCACATGTTTCCAGATCTTGAAATAAAATTTCGAGGCATTTTAAGGATTCTTAAACTATTTAAAATAAATATAATTTAACTGTTAATTGGAACAGGGAATTTTTAATATTTCACAAATTTTTAGTTGGATCTCGAATTTATCTAGAATAATAATAATTTTGACTTTAAATCCGGGAATTTTAAAATTTTAACACATTCCGAGCTAGTATTGGAAATTAACAAAAAGGAGAAAAATTCTGAATTTGAGAAGGAACTTTTTCCGAAGAATTATAATTCTAAATTTAAGCAGTGAATTTCCAACTTTTAACAAATTCTGATTTAAAACTGGTATTTATCCAAAAGAATTATATATTTTCTTAAAACTAGAAATTAAAAAATTGCAATAAATTCCGAGGTAGAACAGGGAATTCTTAAAAAGAATGAATTCTACTTCTAAGCTGAAACGGGATATTTTCGAAAAAATTAACATTATGAATTTAAACAGGGAATTTTACAGAAAAATTCTAATTCTTGGTTTAAAATTAATTCTGGGAAATTATACATTTTTAACCAATTCTAAGATAGAGGTAGAATTTATCCAGGAGAAAAACCATTATCAATGGAAAATTTAATTTTTCAAAGAAAATTGTTATTCTGTGTTGTAACGCGGTATTTTTGAGCAAAAATTAAATTGTGGATTGGGACAGGGAATTTTAAAATAAAATTCTAATTTTTACAATCATTTGAATTGGAGAATTTTTTAAAAAAATTAAAATTCTGGATTTTAACAGGAAATTTTCAACCAATTCTGAGCTAGAATTAGAATTTAAAATTTGAGTAAAAAAATGATTTAAAATGATAACATCGATTTATATTTTTGGAACTCAATTTGAATCTGTGAACTGTATAATTTATAAAAGTTTAAATTTTGTAATTCAGTTAAGTTGCATTAAATTTAAAAATTTTCAGTTAAAAATTGTTAGTATCTTCCATTAAAAATTTTTTTTATTCCATTTTTTTGTTCATTTGAATACAAACTTGGTTAATAAAATAACGTTAAAAAATTAAATTTTTAACTTTTTAAATTCAAGAGTTTTACTTTGAGCGTTTTCATTTGCAGTTCAGTTTTTATTATTTCGAATGGAACAATTTTTAGATTTAGCATTCAATTTTTTTAATTTCATCGGAAAAACCGGGAAATGACCGGGAATTTTTTCTTTGGTTAAAATGGCCACCCTGTAAATGGATAACAAATTATTTTAAAGGAAATTTAACTATTTAGTGAATATAGCACTTTTGTTTTTAAATAATATTTTCGGGTTGAAAATTAAATTGCTTTGTAGATAAATGTAGATAAATAAATAAATGAATTTGTTTAAAAATTTATCTTTTTTCTCAAAATTTCAACTATTTTGTTGAAAGTTTAACTAATTTTTTTTTAAATTCATTTTTCTAAATTTACGTTTTTGGATGTAAATGTAACTTTTGTTGAAAACTCGTTCCTTTTTTGCTTCAAAATTAATTTTCATATCTCAAAATTTCGCTGTTTTATTTTTTATTGTAAATTTATCTCTGAAAATTTGAAAATTAAATGTACGGTAGAAAATTCATGCATTTTGTTAAAAATCTCTTTTTCAAACTGAATATTTGACGATTAAATTTTTGGTTTCAAAAATATCTATTTTAATTAAAACTTTAACTATGTGGTTTAAAATTCATATTTTCAGATTGAAAATTAATCATTTTCGTAGGAAAATCATCTTTCTTGGTAGAGAATTATATTTTTTAAGTTTAAGATTAAAATTTTCGAGTTGAAAATGAAACTATCTCAGAAAAAATTGGCTTTTTGGCTAGAAAATTTAACTATTGGGTTAAAAGTTCAACTATTGTGTTAGATCGAAAGATTAACTGCTTGGTTGTCAATGCGACTATAATTGGTTAAAAATTAATTTTGTTATTAGAAATTCGTTATTTTGGGTTCAAAATCAATTTTTTTTAGAAAATCTTTCAGAATTGAAAATTCCATACTTTGTAATAAAATTGAACTATCAGGTTGCAAATGTAACTATCCTCTTGAAAATTTAATGAATTTCATCAAAATTATATATTTGGAAGATAATGAACTTTTTTGTTGAAAAATCATATTTTCGTGTTGAAAATTTGTCTTTTTTGTAAAAAACTTAATTTTTTTGTTAAAAATGCAACTGGCAAGTTGAAAATTTTCGCCTTTTTGTTAAATAATCTTGTGACGTTTTTAAAATTGAAATCTTTTTTGTTGTAATATCAACTATTATATTTTTCACTGAACATTCATCTTTAAAGGTTAACAATTAAACTTCTTCATTGAAAATTAAACCAGTTTTAAAAAAATGCAATATATTTTGACTTATATATATTTTTTGACCTATTAAAATTTATGTAGCATTTCCCTTATTTTATTTCAAAGAATTTATTCTCCTCTTATTCCCCTATTTTCAGTACAAACTGCTCTAATTTCCCTGTTTTCAGAACATTTTGGGCAGCGTTTCTTTTTTTGTGTGCGTGTGGGGGGGGGTAAGATGGAACGACGGTTGTCCACGTGGAGGGGAATCAAAAATAGCCAAAAATTCGTGAAGCAGTTTATGGAGAGCCCCTTATTGCTTATTAAAAGCGACCCTTCAATTTTTGGATGGTCCCTAAGCCGTATCTTTAATAAAAGTAAGTTTTACCTATCTCTTCACTCGTCGTAAATTGCGCGTCATCTATGACTGGAACAATTTCCTCAAAATCGGAGAAGTCCATACTGTTTTCAGAGGTTTTTGATTTTCTCTCTCTCATCTCGAAATCGATTTTATCATCCTGAAGGATTTCCTTTCTTCTACTTTTTCGTTGATTATTCGAATCCGGCTCATTTGGATCGACCTTGGTTCCGAAATCGTCCCTGAACTGTTGAGGAATTCGACCAACACCACTGATTGTGCGAACCTCCAAGGGCGAGGAATCCACACGAGGCCATGACAGTCGATGAGAATTAGGTTGTAGTGATGGAGAAACATCCCAAGCTTTACCAACACCGGATCCATTTGCTGCCATTGCCCACGTCAAGGTTACCATGATACTCGAAAATATCTCCATTTTGAACCTAGGGGAAAAAATCCGATAATAATGACATTTATGAGGAATGTTTTTCTTCAAATTGTATTGGTAGAAAAAGGCTTCGCCCAGTTTGGTGACATACAAATTTTTTTCTTAAGCTTCACGAATACAAAATAGAGTGTGAGGGCTGCTGCAGATCGCAGAATTCTCGAAAATTTGGGAAAGTCAGGGAAATGTCATGGAAAACCTTAAAGAGTAGAAAAAGGCTTTGCAAAGTTTAATAAAGAAATTTTAATATTAGATGCTATATAAATTCAAAATGCATTGCCAGGGTTGTTGCATTTCTGGAAATTCTTAAAAATTAAGGCCGGACAGGATATTTAAATTTTGTTTAGGAGAAATGTGGAAATGTCAAGGAAAATCTTAAAGAGTAGATAAAGGATTCGCCAAGTTTGATAAAAAAAATGTCTCATATATGCTTCATGAATTCAAAATAAAGTGTCAGGGTTGCTGCATATCGGAGGATTCTGGAAAATTAAGAAAATTCACAGAATTGAAAAATGCTCAGGAAAAATTTGGGAATATCAGCGATCACCTTAAAGATTAGAAAAAGGATTCGCCAAGTTTGATAAAAAAATTCTTTCATTGATGCTATATAAATTCAAAATGCAATATCAGGGTTGTTGCAGTTCCAGAAATTCTGGAAAATTAGGGACAGGCAGGATATTTAAAAGTGCTTAAAAAATGTGGTAATGCCAAGGAAAATCTTAAAGAGTAGAAAAAGGATTCGCCAAGTTTGATCAAAAAAATGTTTTTCACGGCTGCTTTATGAATTCCAAATAGAGTGTCAAGAGTGATGCAGATCGTAAAATTCTGGAAAATTAAGGAAAATCAGGAAATTTAAAAATGCTCATGAAAAATCTTGGAATGCCAGGGAACCCCCTTAAGAGTATAAGAAGGCTCGCAAAATTTGATCAGGAAAAAAATTTCGTTTGCAGATACTTCATGGATTTAAAATAGAGTGCCATGCTTGATGCAGATCGGAGGATTCTGGAAACTTAAGGAAATTTAGAGTTGAAAAATGCTCAGGAAAAATTTGGGAATATCAGCGATCACCTTAAAGAGTAAAAAAGGGTTTCGCCAAATTTGATAAAAGATTCTTTAATTGGTGCTATATAAATTCGAAATGCAATATAAAGGTTCTTGCAGTTCTGGAAATTCCGAAAAATTAGGGACAGACAGGATATTTAAAACTGCTTAGAAAAAATGTGGGAATGTCAAGAAAAATCTTAATGAGTAGAAAAAGGATTCGCCAAGCTTGATAAAAAAATGTCTTTCATAGATGCTTTATGAATTCAATGTGGAGTCTCAAGATTGCTCCAGATCGGAGAATTCTGGAAAATTACGGAAATTAAGGGAATTGAAAAATGCTCATGAAAAATCTAGGGATGTCAGGAAAACCCCTTAGTATAAAAAGGCTCGCAAAGTTTGATCAGGAAAAAATTTCTTTTGTAGATACTTCATGGATTCAAAATAAAGTGTCAGAGATGCTGCAGATCGGAGAATTCTGAAAAATTAAGGAAATTCAGAGAATTGAAAAATGCTCAGGAAAAATTTGGGAATATCAGCGATCACCTTAAAGTGTAGAAAAAGGTTTCGCCAACTTTGATAAGAAAAATTCTTTTATTGTTGCTATATAAATTCAAAATGGATTGCCATGGTTGTTGCAGTTCTGGAAATTCTTGAAAATTAGGGACAGAAAGGATATTTAAAATTGCTTAGGAAAATCTTAATGAATAGAAAAAGGATTCGCCAAGTTTGATAAAAAAAAATTTCATTGATGCTATAGAAATACAAATTGCATTGCCAGGGTTGTTGCAGTTCTGGAAATTCTGGAAAATTAGGGACAGACAGGATATTTAAAATGGCTTAGAAAAAATGTGAGAATGTCAAGGAAAATCTTAAAGAGTAACAAAAGGATTCGCCAAGTTTGATCAAAAAAATGTTTTTCACAGATGGTTTATGAATTTAAAATAGAGTAGTGTCTAGATTGCTGCAGATCGAAGAATTCTGGAAATTTAAGGAAATTCCGGAAATTTAAAATTGCTCAGTAAAAATCGAGGAGTGTCAGGTAAAACCTTAAAGAGTAGAAAAAGGCATCGCCAAGTTTAAAAACAACATTCTTTCATAGATGCTATTTAAATTTAAAATGCCGTGTCAGGGTTGCTACTGTTCAGAGAAATCTGAAAAATTATGGAAAGGAAAGAAATTTAAAATTGCTTCGAAAGAATGTGGGAATGTCAGGGAAAATCTTAAAGAGTAGAAAACGCTTCGCCAAGTTTGATAAAACAATTTCTTTCTTTGATGCTATATAAATTAAAAATGCATTGTCAGGTTTCTTGCAGATCAGGAAATTCTGGAAAATTAGGAAAAGTTAAGAAATTTAAAATTGCTCAGTAAAAATCGGGGAATGTCAGGAAAAACCTTAAAGAGTAGAAAAAGGATTCGCCAAGTTTGATAATAACATTCTTTTATAAATGCTTTATAAATTCAAAATGCAGTGCCAGAGCTGCTACTTTTCAGGAAATTTTTAAAAAATAGAGAAAGCTGGGGAATTTAAAATTGCTTAGAAAAAATCTGGGAATGTCAGGGAAAATTTTAAAGAATAGAAAAAGGCTTTTTTAGTTTAGGGAATTCTAAAAATTTTTGGACAAGTAGGATATTTAAAGTTGCTTAGAAAATATATGGGAATATCCAGGAAAATTTAAAAGAGTAGAAAAAGGATTCGTCAAATTTAATGCAAAAAATATATTTTATAGGTGATTTATAAATTCAAAATAGAATGTCAAGTTTTCTGCAGGTCGGGGAGTTCTGGAAAATTCGGGAAAGACGGGAATTTAAAATTATTCAGGAAAAATCGGAGAATTTCAAGGAAAACCTTAAAGAGTAGAAAAATTTTTCGCGACGTTAGATAAGGAAAACATTTCTTTTCTGGATGCTAAATTAATTGAAAATAGAGCGTCAGGGTTGCTGCAGGTCGGGTTTGGAAATTCTGCAAAATTAGGAAAAGTCAGGAAATTTAAAATTGCTCAGCAGTGTCAGAGTTGCTACTTTTCAGGGAATTTTGAAAAATTAGAGGAAGTAAGGGAATTTTAAATTGCTCAGAAAGAATCTGGGAATGTCAGGGAAGATCTTGAAAAATAGAAAAAGGCTTCTCAAAGTTTGATAAAATAAATATCTTTCATTAATGCTTATATACATTCAAAATGCAATGCCAGGTTTTCTGTATTTTACGGAATTCTTAAAAATTAGGGACAGGCAGGATATTTAAAATTGCTTAGAAAAAATGTGGAGATGTTAGGGAAAATCTTAGAGTTGAAAAGGGATTCGCCAAGTTTGTTAAAAAAAAGTCTTTCATAGATGCTACACAATTTAAAAATGCAGTTACAGGGTGTCTACAGTTTAGAGAATTGTGTAAAATTATGGAAAGGCAAGTAATTAAATTTTTTTTAGAAAGAATTTGGGAATATTTTAGGCAAAAATTTTAAGAGTAGAAAAAGGCTTGCCAAGTTTGATAAAACGATTTTTTTTATTTATGATACATCAATTCAAAATATATTATCAGGTTAGTTGCAGATCAGGAAATTCTTGAAAATTAGGAAAAGTCAGGAAATTTAAAATTGCCAAGGAAAAATCAGGGAGGGTCAGAGAAAATCTTGAGAAGTAGAAAAAGGTTTCGCCATGTTTGGTAAAAAAATTTCGAAATATTTTAATGTTTCCGTACTATGAAAAATTATTTGATTAGAAACCTTGTATTAGATCGCAATTAATTTGGAATAAAAATAAAAAATTTCCTAATTATAATTATAGTTTCTACTGTAACGTATTATTTATTATTGCTTAATCCTAATGGCAGAGCTGGAAATTGAATGAATGACACTTTGATGACGAAATTTCTATGATAATGAGGCAGTAGTGAATGTCATGTTGAATTTTCACCGAAAAGTACAATAGGTATATAAAAATCTTTAAAAGAATGAGTATTCCGCATGTTACTTCCGGTGTAAGATCTGATCGACCAATGGCAAACTGGCCGTACGAATATCCGACCGTCAAACAGGGGGGCAGTTCTCCATAACAAATATAACTTCCCAGGCGTTTCCGCACTATTATACTCAGTTCCGGCCTACCAAAGATCCGGCCTTTCAGCAATTGTTTGGTAATTTACTTCTATCATGGAAAAATGCTCGAAATAATCCCAGAATGGAATAAAAATCATTTGAAATTCATAAAGTCAAAACTTTTAATATAAGATAAATGCTAGATTTGCGAACTGAATTAGCAGAACACAATGAGAAAATTTTTCGGTGAAATTATTATTTGCAAAGTCCAGTATTATATTTTTGAGCCAAAATTCATCTCCCTTGGTTAAAAATTCGAAAATTTGATTAAAAATTTATTTATTTTATTAAAAATGTAACTATTTTGGCAAAACGTTATCCTTTTTTAACAGAAATTCAACTATTACTTAGTTGAAAGTTAAACTACTTTTTGTTAAAGATTCATTTTTTGGGTTGGAGATTCGTAATTTTATTTAAAAATTCGACTATTTGTTTAAAAATGTAACTATTTTGTTGAAAATCAACTATTTGTAAGAAAAATTTATATTTTGCGTTGAAAAATAAGCACTCGGTTAAAAAGTTAACTATATATTGTGAATTTAACTACTAATTAAAAAATAATACTTAAAATATAAAAATACTTAAAAAATACTTAATTCAAAATTTAACATTTCTGTTGAAACTTGATGCATTTAGTTGAAAAAGCGCCTTTTTAGGTAGAACAGATTTATTAAAATATTTATTTTAAAATTTTTCTGTTTTAGTTGAAACTTCAACTATTTGGTTTAAAATTTATCTTTATAAATTGAAAATGAACCTTTTTTGGATTCAAATTCAACTTTTTTGAACTTGTTGAATTAAAAATTGAACTACTTGGTTAAAATGTCCACTATTTTGTAAAAGTTCTTTTATTTTTTCTTGAAAGTTTAACTATTTGGTTTTAAAATAATCTATTTAGTTAAAACAGATTGTTTTTAAATTCGTTGTTTTGTGTTGATTTTTTTTCTTGTAAAAAATCTTTTTGGATAGAAAATTCGACAATTTGAAACAAAATTAAAAATTTTGATCAAAAAGTAACTTTTTCTTATGAAAATTCATAATTTTCGTTAAAAATGCAACTATTCACTTTTTTAGTAAAAAAATCCAATTATTTGGTTAGAGATTCAACTGTTCGGTTGAAAATTAATCTGTTTTAACATTGAAATTATGTTATTGAGATATCAATTATTATATTTTTTATTGAAATATCATCTTTTTAGGCTTTCAATTTAATTTCTTTGTTAAAAATTAAACTACTTTCTCAAATTTCTTTTTTTTTAAATTAATAATTTCAATTAAAAAATTCATCTCTGTTTCAAAATTGAAGTTCTTTGTTAAAACTCTTCTATTTTTGCAAATGTGCCTTTTTAGGTGAATATAAATCTTCGTCGTGCAAAATTAATCTTCTTTGTCAACAGATTTGTTTAAATATTTCTTTTAAAATTTCTCTATTTTAGTTGAAACTTCAACTATTTGGATTCCAATTTATCTTTATAAATTGAAAATGAACCTTTTTTGACTTCAAATTCAACTTTTCGAATTTAAAATGCAAATGCTTTAAAATAAATCGTCTTGTTGAATTAAATTTGAACTATTTGGTTAAAGTTTCCACTATTTTGTAAAAGTTCTTTTATTTTTTCTTGAAAGTTTAACTAGTTGGTTTTAAAATAATCTATTTAGTTAAAACAGATTGTTTTTAAATTCGTTGTTTTGTGTTGATTTTTTTTCTTGTAAAAAATCTTTTTGGATAGAAAATTCGACAATTTGAAACAAAATTAAAAATTTTGATCAAAAATTAACTTTTTCTTATGAAAATTCATAATTTTTGTTGAAAATGCAATTATTTGTGTTTTTTTTAGTAAAAAATCCAATTATTTGATTAGAAATGCAACTGTTCAGTTGAAAATCAATCTGTTTTAGTTAAGAATTCATCTATTTTGCTAAATATGCTTCTTTTTTGGTTAAATTATATTTTGTTTTTTTAAAGATTAAAATTTTGTAAAGAGATATCAATTATTATATTTTTTTTTAAATATCATCTTTTTAGGTTTTTCAATTCAACTTCTTCGTTAAAAATTAAAATACTTTTCTACAAATTTTTTTTTTTGTTTCATAATTTTATTTAAAAAACTCATCTCTGTTTGAAAATTGAAGTTTTGTTAAAACTCTACTTTTTTTAGGTAAAAATTAATGTATTAACTGAGAATTTTAATATTTGGTTGAAAATGAACGTTTTTGTTAAAAATTCCTATTTTCGGATTGAAGAAAAAACTGTTTGGTTCAAGATTCGTCTTTTTAGATTGAAAATTCCACAATCTAGTATAAAATTTAACTACTCGGTTGAAAAATAATCCATTTTCATTAAAATTTACCTATTCTCATTTAAATTTCATTTTTCGGCAGATAATTAACTTTTTCGTGAAGAAATCATGTTTTCGGGCTGAAAATTCAACTTTTTTAAAGATAAGTCGTACTTTTGTCTTTAAAGTTAAAGAATTCTGTTAAAAATTGATGTATTTATTTGCATTTTTAAAAGATAAAAGATGAATTTTTAATTTAAAAACACGAAATTTTAACAAACCTGTTAAATTTTGTACCAAAAGATATGACTTTATCTAAAAAGTTGAATTTTTAACCTACAATGATACATTTTTAAACAGATTTTTGAAATTAAAAAAAATGGAGTCAAAAACAGTTGAATTTTTAATCTACACAGATAAATCTTAAAAAAAAAATTCAGTTTGAACCCAGAAAGATCAATTTTTCTACTATAAATAACGAAATTTTTACCAAGGGACGAATTTTTAACAAAATAGTTGAATTTTCAACTAAAAAAAGAATTTTTAACCTGTTTAAATAAACTAAAAAGACAAATTTTTAAGCAAATAGTTTAATTTTATAACAAAATGTTGAATTTACAAGGCAAACAGAAGAAATTTCTACAAGACAGATTCATTTTCAACTAAAATTATAAATCAGTTGCAGCAATTTTTAAAAAATGAGTTACACTTTAAATCTAATAGGGCATTTTTTAACAAAAAATACGAATTTGCAACAGAATGGTTAAATCCAAAACCAAAGCAAATTAATTTTGAGATGAATTTGCAAATGAAAAAGGCGAATTTTTAACAAAAGTTGAATTGACGAGGTTTTTACAAAACAGTTGAGTTAAAAAAATACATTTCCATCTAAGAAGATTAATTGTCTAATAAAAAAGGAAAATTATTAAAAGAATACATACATTTTTAACGATAAGATCACTTTTAAACCAAGAAGGTTAATTTTTTACTAAAAAGGACAAGTTTTTAAAAAAAGACGTACGCTTTTAGTCAAATAGTTGAATTTACAAATAACAAGATTTTTTTTATTTAGAACAATATATAAGACCGTTGAATTTTCTGCAGAGTTATTGATTTTAAAAACCAAAATTTCGAGTTTTTTACAAAACATTTGAATTTTCTACCCGAAAATATGTATTTGAACCAAAAAATGAATTTTTATCAAAATAGTTTAATTTTCCACAAGAGAGATGAATTTTTAACCAAAGAGATGAATTTTCAGCAAACAATTCCATTTGTAAACAACAAGAATTATTTTTAACTAAAAAGGTAAAATTCTTAACAAAATACATATTTTTAAAACCAAAGAAATGAATTTTAAATCACGAAAATTAATTTTCTACTGAAAAGGACGAATTTTCAACAAAATAAATACAAGATGATTCATGTTAATTCAAAAAAATAATTCTTAATAAGAAAAACAGAATTTTCCACAAAGCCGATGAATTTTCTGCAAAATTTTTGAATTTCTAATCCAAAATGACGAATTTTTTACAAAATATTTGAATTTGCAGACTAAAATATTAACTTGAATCAAAAAACGAGTTTGCAACAAAACAATTAAATTTTCAAGATAAAAAGATAAGTGTTTAACATTTTTAATTAAATGTTTGCATCCTCAATTAAAATTTAAACAAACCTGATCAATTATTATCCAAAAAAGACGACTTTCTCAAAATAGTGGAATTTTTTAAACAAAAAAGGTATAGATTCAACTAATAACAATTAAATTTTCATCCCGACAAATTTAAACTTCAACAAAAAACTTTTATTTTTAACCCACAAAGTTGAATTTTCTACTAAAAGACACATTTTTAGGGAAGTTGTTATATTTTTAAACATACAGATGAGTTTCCAAACAAGAATTTGAATTTTTTAACCAAATAATTGAATTAACAATTAAAAAAGAATTTCAATGAAAAATGGAATAATCAAAATTTTCACATTAAAAAATGAGTTTAAGAAAAACGAATTTTCAGCTTGTTGAATTACACCAAAAAATACGATTTTTCAACCAAATAGTTTCATTTTCTACTAAAAGTTTGAATCTTTAAGCCAAACAGACGTTTTTTCTACCAGACTGACCAATTTTTTACTAAAATGATGGAAAAATTGTATCAATTTTTTAAAATGCACTTGATTATTCAACCAAAATATACGAATTTACTGCAGAATAATTGAATCCTCGTCCAACACAGATTAATTTTCAAATGAACTTCTGAATTTTCAATTCAAAAGGATAAAAGATTAAATCTCTAGCTATTTTATTAGGTTTTAGTAACCAAATTAATTTCCAACCAAGGTTGTTTATGAATATTTTAAGAGTTCTTTTAATAATTGAGCCTAAATAATTTTATCTCAATTTTTTCAAAGAAGTCTTTTTACAGTTTAGCCCAAAAGATGTTTTTTTTTATATTTTTAACCATGAAGATTAATTTTGTAAAAATGGAATACTTAAATTTTTAACGAAAAAGATGAATATTAAACAAAAACACTAAAATTTTAATAAAATACTTTAACTTTCAACTAAGTAGAATAATTTTTAGCTAGTTGTATTTCAATCCAAAAAAGATTAAATATTTTCCAAGCGAGATGAATTTTTACCAAAAAGATTGATTTTCTACCAGAAAAGAAAAATTTTCAACAAAAAATATAGTAACTGATATTATAATTCGAAGAGATTTTAATTTTAAATCAAAAACAGTAGAATTGATCCAAAAACCGAATTCTCAGCAGAAGTGGAATCAATTTTCTCATATAAAAACAAAGTTTTGAAAAAATTGTAATATTTCCAAAGAGAAAGATAACTTTTTTAACCGAGAAGAATAATTGTTTGTAGAAAAAAATGAATTCTCAAAAAATACATACAATTCTAACGAAATAGTTGAATTTTCAACCAAGAAGGTTAATATTATATTAAAAAATACGAATTTTCGACAAGCTACATACATTTTTTACCGACTAGTTTAACCTTTAACCAAGAAGATTAATTGTATACGAAAAAAAAATTTTTAACAAACTACGTTAATTTTTAATAATTAATTTTTAATTAATAATAAAAAAATGAATCTTCTGCAAAATGGTTATATTTTTTACCAAACTATTAAATTTGTAAGAGAAAAAGAGGATTTCGCTCTACAAAACAATTGACTTTTCAACACAAAAATATGAAATTTCAAGAAAAAAAGTTAATTCTCAATCAAATACTTAAATTTTAAAATAAAAATAATTTTTTATACAAAAAAAAGTGTTGAACAAAGTACTAAAAAATAAAACTACATATGTTTTTAACCAATTAGTTGAATTTCTAAAACAAAACAAACAATAAATCAATTTTAAACCAATAATGGAGTAAAACAATAATGGAGGCAGTTGAATTGTAATTCTAACAAAATTTATTTCTAATAAAAATATAATTGCTAGCAAAACAAACACAAAATTTTAATTTAAAATAAAACGTTGTAAGATTTAACAAAAAAAGAATTTTCAGGAAAATAGTTGAATCCTCAAACAAGACAGATTAATTTTGAACCAAATAGACGTATTATTGGACAAAAAATTTGAATTCTAAAAAAAAAAACGAATTTTCAAAAAAGAACTTAAATTTTCAATCAAATAGAAAAAAATTCTCTTGATTGTTTGATTTTCAAACCTCAAATACGAAACTTATACAAAAAATTAAAATTTTTAACAAAAAAGTTAATTTTCAAACGAAATTGATAATTTTGTACCAAACAGTAGCATAAAAAATATTTTTAAAAAAGGTATTTTCAAACCGAAAAGACGAATTTTCAACAAATTACATAAATTTTCAACCGAATAGTTAAATTTTAAAACTAAAATTATCAATTTGTAAACTGGAGTGGAATAGGTAAACTTTCCTCTAAAAAATTAATTTTTAATTTAAAAAACAAATATTTTATTCAAAACGGTTGAATTAGCCACCAAACTGTTGAATTTTCAAGACGAAAAGACGAATTTTCTGTACCAAAATGTTGAATTTTCATTTCAAAAATATGAAATTTCAGGAACAAAATTAATTTTTAATAAAAAAACTAATCTTTTACCAAATCTTTTTTGGTAAAAAAATCAATATTTATTAAAGTATTTTAAATTGAAACAAAAGAGTTGAATTGCAAACCTAAGAAAAAAAATTTACAATAAAAATACTATATTTGGTTTTCAACCAAGAAATACGTATTTTCAATAAAATTGGAATAGTTCGATTTTCATTCAAAACCAATATTTTTCAATTAAAAAAAGCGAATTTTTTACAAAAAGGTGAATTTTCTACAAAATTGTATTTTCAAGCAAAAATGAAAAAGTTCCCACAAAATAATAAAAAATTTTACAACAACAAAATTAAGTGTTCGACAAATAGTTGAATTTTCAACAAAAAAAGTTAATACTTTAAACGAAAAAGATTAATTTTTAACCAAACAGAAATTAAAAAAAAAGAAATTACTACAGAAAGAGATACATTTTCAACCCAAAAATACGAATTCTTAACAAATTAGATAACTTTTCAACCAAATATGTAGTTAAATTTAAAACTAAAAAAATCAATTAAAATGAACCGAATAGTTAAATTTTTCTTTCACAAAATTAATTGTTGATTAAAAAACAAATTTTCTACAAACCAGTTGAATTTTCTATGATTAAGTTCAATTTTTACCAAATTATTGAATTTTTAAGACAAAAAGACGAATTTTCTGTACAACTATTGAATTTTCAATAAGAAAATATCAGTTAAAAATAAGTATTCCCCCAAAAAAAGAGAAGTTTCTCAATCTTCAACCAAAGATATAAAGTTTCTACTAAAAATTATGAATCTTCAACAACAATAATAAATTTTTAAAAAACTAGTTCAACTTCGGATGAAAGATTTGTATTTTAAACCTAAGAAAATTAATTCTCAATAAAAAATGAAATATTTGATATTAAAAAAAAGATTGAAATTAAAAACAAAATATAATTTAATAAAAAAGACGAATTTTCAGTAAAATAGTTAAATCTTTAATAAAAAAGATGAATTTCCAGAAAAAAGGCTGCATTTTTTCCCAAATATTTGATTTTTAACCAAAAAATAAGAATTTTTATCACAATGCAAGAAAGCGATTTTTTTACAAAATAGTTCAATTTTTAATGCAAAGGGTCGAATTTCTCATAAAATCAATAAATTTTGAACAGCAAAATTTAGTTTTTCTTAAATAATTCAATTTTCAAACCAACAAGATGAATTTTCTACAAAACAGCTGAATTTCAAACCAAAAAAATATAAATTTTTCGAAAAAGAATATAAATTTAAAAAAAAAAATTAATTTTACAACAAGCAGTTAAATTTTCAACTATGATTATGAATCAACAATCAAACTAATTATTTTTTAATAAATCAGTTCTACTTTCAACCAAAAAGTTTAATATTGAACCTAAAAAATGAATTCTCATCATGAATTGTACCCCATGTAAGACATTACAACACACCCCCCCCCCCCCCCCCCCCCCCCCCCCCCCCCACCCCCCCGCCGCCCCCCCGCCCCCCCAGGCAGCCCGGCACAGCC
>JAAAKG020169417.1:0-53994 GCA_010014905.2 Druon quercuslanigerum | reverse complement strand
ACGTGTGCATCCTAATCCAGTAGCTGTTCATTCGTCAACGAAAGTTGCTAAATTTTGAAATAGTTTAAAAAAGTTCATGTTTTTGGAAGAATTCAGAAAATTAAAAAAAATCAATTTATACACATTCTGAATTATTCAAGAGAATTCAAAGAACTTTAAAGGAATTCAAGAGATTATGCGTGAAGTCTAAGAAATCGAGAGAATTCTGCAGAATTCAAAAGACTTGAAGGAATTTACAATTATTCTACCTGAATTCTAATGATTTTAGGATAATTAAAAAAAAAGTGTTAGGACGACCGCCTTCTGCATTGTCCCCGCTAGTGTTTTAGCATATTGTTCACACGCAGGGATGCTTTTCAGGTTATTGGCCAGTGAAAGCTTGGCACCTCCAAGAGCGCCGATGATAAGGAGGATTAATTTAACAGAATATTCCGGATACAATCGTCGCATCTCCCTTACAAGGGGAGGATACCTCTCTTTCTTTTCATTCATCTTGGCTATGATGTTTTTGTCAGCCGGTGCCGAAAATTGGATAACGAACATGGTTCGCATCTCGAAGTCAAGAAGAACTATATCAGGCCTCGAGTCCGCAACAGAAACAATTGCCCAGAATATAAAGTTCCAGTATATGCGGCACTTCTCATTCTTTATAATTGACTTTATTTTTCTAGGATCTGAGTTTGTTCTACGTCCATGGAACAATGAATAGAGTACTACCGGGACGGCCAGGATGTTCTTTGCAGATACTTTGTTCCTCGCCGATAGTTCGGAAGAACAAATCTGCCAGATGAGCTGTTTATATCTGCATATGAGTACGCATAAGTCTCTTCAGCGCAAAGGTGTCGTATAGCACTTCTATCGACGAGCTCAGGGTCTTCAGAGATGCCATTAAGTTTTCCTCGATTCAAATAAATCTTGGCGCATTTTTCTAACCCAAATTCTATTCCTATTTTCTTAGTGTATTGTTCGACAAACCCTAGAGCTACATGTAGTTGCTCTTTATTTTTAAGATAGATCTTAAGATCATCCAAGCAAAACACATGAGTGACCTTGTGCTTTCGATTGGCAGGTTTACCGCAAAGGTACCCCTGGGAAGAACGAAGTGCTAGAGTTAGTGGCAATAATGTAAGGAAAAAGAGGAAAAAGGCTCATGGAGTCGTCCTCTAAGACACCTCTTTGGAAAGTGACCTTGTAAGTTGTCACACGATTGTTTCCAGATGAGATAGTCAATCTGGTTTTCCAAAGTGGCATCAATCTTTCTATGCATCTCACGATTTGCGGATAGACTTTTAAGTTTTCCAAAAGACAGAGAATAAGTTTATGGGAGGTCGAATCGAAAGTTTTCCGGTAATCAATCCAGGCCGTCGATAGGTCACGCTCGTAGGATGCTGCATCTTTGCAGACACATCTATCGATAAGCAGGTTCTCCTGACATCCTGCTACGCCTTATATATATGTATATATATTAGGGGGATATATTTTATAATTCAACATGGCATCCCTACAACTTGTTTTTCTTAGCCGAGAAAATAACCTCTGATTTGTTTCAGAATTTAACAAATATATTTAGAAGCCGCTCAATGCCATTATAGGGCAAAAAAGCCTTTTCTTAATTAAATTGATGCTATTTATTGATTATTTATTTCAGGCACGTATAGATTGTGTTTTTTACAATTTAGCATTGGTCTCCGATATATTTTATTAATTTTATTTTTCCTCGAGGAAATACATAAGTCTCGAAGAAAAAGTGTTTTTTTATTTCAAAGTAATAGAATTACTTATTGATTAGAAAGCATTCTTCATTCTGCACTATTATTATAGTTTTAGAATGTAGGGCATTCTTAGGGAAAACGACAGAACCATATTAGGCCCACATCAAGATGTCTGCATGGATCAGAGAAAGATCCTTTTCTGTCAAAAATAATTCTGTCTATGCATAAAAAAGATATTCACGTAATCACGTGATCCAAAACAAAACAGGAAAGTGGACGAAACTTTTGTTTCAAGACAATTTTTTGCAGAATGGATATGACATATCCATTGTATATGCATAAAAAGTAAATAATAATGTATAATTTGCAATATTGCGCGAATTTTACTATACTATAGAGGGTAGTTTTTAGCACCATAGAAAAGGGCTTCCTGGAGAAGAAAGTAAAAAAATAAATGAAAAAGTTTGTTCAGAGAATTTATCCAAAGGAATGCTAATTGTGTCCCATTTTGGAAAATTTGATTTATTGACCCCCGCTCTCTTTGTAACGCTGCCGTAAGAATAAAATATGAGCCTCCTCCCCTTTCTTATTGTTACGAAACTTTCATAATTTTAACTTTTACACTATGAATATAACGTTTTCACTTCAACAAAAAAGAAGTAAATCAACGTCAATTTTTGTGTTTTGTTATAATAGCCCGAGTGGTTTACTTTTTATTTTCTTAAAATCAATTTTTGGCCACCAGAGAGGAATTAAGAGTATTTGAAAAATTTTTATTTATATTTTAAAAAATTATATTTTTGTTCTATTGGTGCAAAATTTTATTGTGAATTTTTGTACGTGCACAGTTAAAGGATAGCAGTACAGAACTAGATAACCAACATTTTTTTGAAAGTGCGTTTATTGCATACAAAATACTTAATCAATCGCATACATGTTGTAAGAGAAATTAGTTCGAATTTTAGCGTAGTCTTTTAGCATAGTATTGAATGTTTTCTTCTCTTCAAAATCTACATTATCTGAAATTATTATGTCATGTTTAAACACATAATTTTCTCCTTTCTACACGACTTTCAGCGAAAAATCATCTTTCACAGTGCAATACATTTCGACACCAAACAATAATATATAATAAATTTTAGGAAAAATAATTCGTTATTAAGTTAGAATGTTTTTGAACACGTCATTAATGGAACACGTATTTAAAATTTTTAAATATTTTCTGCATATTCTCGTTTCGTTCAGAAAAACTTATTTAAAAAAAAAATTCTACGTAAATTGATTATTTTCCAATCTCAAAATACAAAAATTCTACTTTTTAATAATTCTAATTTTGCATATACGGACTACTTTATTCAAAAATGTAGTGGTATCCATTTTCCTTTCGTACACAAACCCTATAAAATTACATAAAATTGAAAAATTAAAAAAAGTTTTTAATTTTTCATTTTTTTAAAATTAAACGACTATCCTGATATACACTCCGCCTGACCGTCTTATAATATTTTAAAAAAATGTAAAAATTATTTTACTTAAAAAAATGTTGCGTAACATTTCTGGAAGGCTACACACTCCCCATCGTAACAGGACTGTAACCTCTTTTGAACGCTCCTTAATTCCTAAAATTGTTACGTAATATATGGTCCAATTAATATTAATTTTTCTAGCTTTGCATTTGGTTTCCACTGTACGGTTGTACGATTTAAAAAATGTCGCCCTGGATTTGAAAACTGTAGGTATTTAGAATTTATACAAGTTAGATTATGACTAACACTGAATAAGCATACAAATTACAAAGGATCACGTGGTTCCTGAAAATACCTTTGAGTTTTTTAAATTCTCGTGCGCACTCGAATGTTGAATTCGATAACTCGCACGATTCGATTTGTAGTTCGGTCAGACGTTTCTAACCAACTTCAGAGCTGTTGTGAAAAATGGCGACTTTTCGACGAAAGTGACATCCTTCCTCCTCGCAAATGTGTCTTAAAACAGTACACATTAGTGTTGTTTGTAGTTATTTAATTACGACCAGTAGATATTAGTGAAAACGGGCCCGTGGACCGCGATGGCAGTGAACGCTAACGCACTGTCCAGTGATATAAGCAGACGGAATCCGCAGGACGAGTACGAGCTCATCCAAAGAATAGGCAGCGGAACCTACGGAGATGTTTACAAGGTGTTTACCCCTATTTTCTCTTTAAAAATATTCTCTGGAGTATAATTTACTCAAAATTTCCCACGATTTTCCAGGCTAAGAGGCTCTCGATGAACGATCTTGCGGCCATCAAGGTTATCAAATTGGAGCCAGGTCAGTTCCATGTTTTCTTCTTTCAATGTACCGTTTCGCGAAGTGCTTCTGCTCAATATTACTTACTCCGTTTCTGATTTTATCGCGTCTTTATCAGTCACGAGACCGTAAATCTTTTAGAAGTTCTACATGATTGGAAGCTTAGATCATTATCTGGAATTGAGGAATTCAGTTTTGTAATTGTCGCTCTCGAGGTTTAATTTACTATCGGCAGGTTGTCATTTCATTTCCTGAATATTAGTCGCAGTAGTCGTCACGTCAGAATATTTCATTAAATTCCTTGCCTCGAGGTTGTTTTAATAATGTTATGAATCTTGTATTTTCGCTTGTTTATATTTGAAACACAGAAGAGAAAATTAATCATTAGAGCTTTCAATTTACAAATTTGAGAGATAAGCTTGAAAGATTTTTATGATGATCCTAAGAGAAAAATGATTAAAGCTTCATGTATCTTTTCATTTTTAAATTGAATTATTTGTCCAATTATACAGTCTTATCTGTCTCGCAACAGTACTAGGGAACTGGAATAGGGTTTAGTGATCGGGGGTGATGGTCAAAATTTCCACCAATCGTGTTGCAAGATGACCCAATATTCAACAAGTTCCTTGGTTACGTCCTTAATTATTTTGTGTAAATCATGGAAAATATGCATGCCTAATTGTTCAGCTTATCGCCTTAGAAAAGACTTAAATTTTCAAAATTCTAACCTAAAATATTATTTATTATCTGAAGAGAATTGTTATTAATTAATTTAGAATTTTTAAAATATCTGTGTGAAGTAGCCTTTTTTAAAGTATTCCTAAGTATAAAGTGGAGCATTTTTAACAAATGAACCATTCATTCGAGTTCTTGTGTATTATACTAACTTACTGAATATTTCTAAATAAAAACGAATCTGAATATTCTTTTTTAAATATTGAAAATCGAAATAATTTCAATTGAAATTGCCGTTTACAATTTGAAACTTACGATTGACTCTTTGACAAGAAATTTGTTTTAGAATGATAATAAATTTTGTTGACGTTTTTTCAATGAATTTGATTAAAGTCAGAAAAAAGTAACGCCTCAGTTTTTTTCTCCGTAGACTTTACAGAAATATTTATATATTTTTTATACATTGCTGAAATTCGTGACATCATTTTGCAGACTAGTTTTCTAATTTTCAGTTTAAAAAAATAAAAATCATAGTGATTTTACGTAAACAATATTACTTCATTTTATAGATAATTAAGTGTATTTTAAGTGGAAAAATATTTACGTGGTTCGTAATGCTTGATATAATTGTTGTTTGCAACCATATTTCAAGTTGTTTTATCAGATGTGATAGCTAATGAAAAATGTTTTAAACTAAAAATCACACACGTTACAAAAAAGATACAATGAACGATTTATTGGAAAATATTTTACTACAGAAGGAGTTAAAAATATGTAATAGTATTCTATAAAAAAATCTCCTGATCATTTTAGGAGATGATTTCGCAATTATTCAACAAGAAATCTTAATGATGAAGGATTGTAGACATCCAAACATCATAGCCTACTATGGAAGTTATCTACGACGAGATAAGCTTTGGATTTGCATGGAATATTGTGGAGGAGGATCTCTGCAAGATATATATCACAGTAAGTGGATCGACTATCAGAAAAGTCGGAATCAATTTACATCTACTGCAGTTACAAAATATAACAAAATATAAAAACAGTAAAAGAAATATGTTTAACCTGATTAAATTAATACAAAATATTTATTTTGTTTTTATAAAGTTACTGGGCCCCTCTCAGAAATACAAATATCCTACATGAGTCGGGAAACGCTCCTCGGATTGGCATACTTGCACAGTATGGGGAAAATGCATCGCGATATCAAGGGCGCCAATATTTTATTAACAGAAACTGGGGACGTAAAATTGGCGGACTTTGGAGTCTCAGCTCAAATTACGGCAACGATTAACAAAAGAAAAAGCTTTATTGGCACTCCATACTGGATGGCTCCCGAGGTACTTCTAAATTTCGAGTATTTCAAAGATTTGACAAATATTTCTCCAAAATATTGTGATTTTCATACAAATTATTTTGACACAGGTTGCGGCTGTGGAAAGAAAAGGTGGTTACAATCAACTTTGCGACATTTGGGCCTGTGGAATAACAGCAATAGAGCTCGCAGAATTGCAGCCACCTATGTTCGATCTTCATCCGATGCGAGCCCTGTTCCTTATGTCGAAATCTGGCTTCAAGCCTCCAACACTCAAGGATCGCGACAAATGGAGTCCTACATTTCATAATTTCGTAAAAGTTGCCCTTACGAAGAATCCCAAGAAACGACCTACGGCCGAAAAATTGCTACAGGTTACGATTTATCTTAATTTACTGATGTATCTGTATTATTTGACTTGTCATTTTCGTTGGTTATTATTGACTAGATTGTTAATTATTATATTGTAAAATGTAAACTTGTGTTTTATATTCCAGCATGCATTTTTTCAAGGAGAAATGAACAAGCGATTAGCATTGGAATTGCTGCAAAAGGTTTCAAATCCTAGCCACATGTTCACGGATCTCGAGGCAGACGAAGACGGTGCAGTGCCAAATGTTCCGCAGCGAATTGCGTCGAGACATACGGCCAGGTCCCGACCGAAAAGCCCAACTTCCCAGCTTGACTGTGATGGTAATGTGATGGTTCCTTCGAAACTTTCAAATATTTTAAAGAATTAACGTTAATCTATTTATAACTTCTTGTTGTTGCAGATCAAATAAATTTAGATGGTGGAACTTTACAAAGGGAATCTATATCACCTTCTGTGGATAGTAGTCCTGCGTGGGATATTATGGATATTATGAATAATGTAAAGGTAATTTCAATACATAACATATATTTATCAATTTTTACTACAGGATGGTACCTAGATCAGGGAATGGGGATATGAGAAATTGTATTTTAATATTTAGTAAAAAAAAAAAAAACATTTTCTTTGATGTTAGAAGTTCCCAGTAGGATTAAATGGACCTTTTGAATGTCCATAGTTGTTATAGGTTGTCACCTATGTAACTTTTTCATACCTACTTTTAAAATTTGTATTTTGTTTTTCATTTAGCAAAGTAAAATTTTATTTACAATTTTGATTAACATAACTTTGTGAAGCCGAATTCATTTTAAATGAAACCATTGTTCGTGCTAATGTCGCATGATTAGCCACTGAAGAATATTCTGTTTGCTAAAGTAAACGAGACAACACGAATTGGATCCATTTGACATTTTTTTATGTTATGAGTATTTTAATTTTATAAAGCTAATGATAAAAGCTATCAAAAAGATTTATCTATCATTATTGAGTTATATTATATAAAATAGAGAACATCATCAAATCTTATTGTTGAGAAAAAATACAATTTTCAATTTTATTATTTATATATTTGAGTAAAAATCTTTTTAAAAAATGTTATGGCGATAATTTTTTACCTATTTTCAAAATTTGTATTTTGTTTTTCATTTAGTAAAGTAAAATTTTATTTACATTTTTGATTAACATAACTGTGAAACCGAATCCATTTTAAATAAAACCATTGTTCGTGCTAATGTCGCAGAATTAGCCACTGAAGAAGATTCTGTTTACTAAAATAAACGAGGCGACAAGAATTTGATCCATTTGACATTTTTTTATGTTATGAGTATTTTAATTTCATAAAGCTAATGATAAAGGCTATAAAAAAGAATTATCTATCATTATTGAGTTATATTATATAAAATAGAGAACATAATCAATTCTTATTATTGAGAAATAATACAATTTTCAATTTTATTATTTATATATTTGAGTACAAATCTTTATAAAAAATGTTATGGCGATAGTTTTTTACTTTTACTTTTGTCCTATCTTATCGTTTTCCAAAAATAAATTACACCACATTTAAAATGATAAGTTTCGACCTCATTATGATATGAATCTTTGTCATTAGCTTTAGGAGGAAAAATACTCATCAGTTAGTCACCTAGTTTTTCTTATCAAAACAGTAAAACACGTGTCGTTTTGTATGAATTAAGCCTTAACCGCAAGCCTTATAGAAAATAATTCAGTGGAATTATTTAACTTAAAAAACTTTTTTTACCTATTTGTCAAATACGTTTGACAAACAGTTCACCTTTTTACTTTCCTGCTTACCTTTCTCAATGACACTAGAAAAAAAAACACGTACGCGATTATTTTTTGATCTCGCATAATTTTTAAATTAAAATATAAACTTAATACAATTTTTTTGTATTTTATAGTATTTATTATCTAAAATAATAAAAAAGAAAGGATAATATGTTTGATAAATGATGGCAATTGACATCTTAAATCTAATAATTTTTTTAGCAATATTAATTATAGACAACAAATGTTAACATAATAAGAACTTTGTTAAAAACGTGAATATTCTTTTAAACCTAATTCTTTTTTTTAATCGCGTATTTCCTGTTAAAAATGATAACGTAACCTAAATTTGTTGCAATTCTTATTTAATTTTAATGCTGTAGCGCTTATATTTAATTCCTTAAAAGATTCTCTGAAAATCTCTTTAATAAAAATAACAATTTTATAATGCCTAAAGAAAAGTTTTTTTAACAAAAGCGTATTGATCATATTTGCAGATAATCTCTTAAAGAATAAAATAAGCCCTACATCGTTAAAATTAAATAATAGTTACAACTTTTGCGTAAAGTGAGAGAGAAAAATATTAAACCCTAGAAACTTTGGTAATAAATAATGAAAATTGTGAAATATTTATTTGAAAAGTTCACCTCGAGTTCTTTTTCAAAACTACTTATAATTAAAAATAAAATATTTTTCTCGCTTTTATAAATCAGTTTCTATGAAGGTTTATTTTTTAGTTTGAAATAACTTTAGTTTGTGTTTAATTTAAAAACAAGTATAATGAAAATTCCCTTTTCTTATGCAAGCTTAAGCTAAATTTCATGGAAATAGTTATGAAGAAAAGGGAATATTTAAATGAATTCATTCAAATTATTTAAATTTGTTTACCATATATAATTTTAGTTCATTTTTAAGCTAAAAATTTTTAGACAAAAATTTTTTTTAAACTGTGAAAAGTAAAAAAAAAAATCCTAAAATCTTCCGGAAAATAACTTTAAATCTTCCTAACAATCCGGAGAATATCGTTTGGTTCTCTCAAAACCTTTCGAAATACATATAAAACTTTTTTTTTACAAAATTTTCAAAAATCTACATTTTTCTCCAAAATTTTATAATTTTCAAATGAACCATATTTAAAAATATTTTTAATGTATCTAAATATTCTAAATGTCTTTACATTTTTTTTAATTAGTCTTGAAATGTTTTTAAGACAAAAAATTGTCCTTAAAGACTTAAAGATTCTTTTTCGAACATTTTTTGGAAAAACTTTGAAATGTTTTCGAACATTATCCTAAAAAAAATGTTAAAAAATAAAAAAAATAAACCTTTCGTAATTTTATTCCAGATTCCTTTTTTAAAATCTTCAACAATCTAAATTAAAAAAATGAAATTTTTCACAAGTTTAAAATTAACTTTAAATTGCTTGGATTACTTTTAAATATTTATTAAGTCTGACATAATTTTTTTAGTAATTTTGTAAAGATGATTCAATATTTTTTATAGTTCCTTTTTTAAAATAAAGAAATCATATGAAATTTACCCATGAATCTTGAGACAATTTAATTGTTCTCTTAAAACCTGTAGAAATTCTTAAAAGGCTTCTCATTTTTTGTTTGAACTCTTCAAAAATGTACATTTCGTTTTAAATTTTTTCGAATCTTTTCAGGATTTCAATTACTTTCCGATTCTTTTCAAAACTACTAAAACTTCTACAAATTAAAAAAATAATAAATCCTAAATAATATATAAATACATAAGTAAATAATAAAAAATAATAATTAAAAAAATATTTTCAAATCTTCAAAACTTAAAATTAACATTTTAAAATAATATGTGAATAATTTTGAATTTTCCCAAAAACATTTTGTGTTTGTTGTCTCATAAATAGCTTTATTCTATTACATTACAGTCATCGAAAACTAAAATATTTTATATCTTCAGTAAATTATTCTTTAAAAGACATAATTTATGAATTTTATATGAAAATGACCATTTATTGCTTATTCTCTTCTGTAAATTCGACTAAAATAATGATGATCAATAATTCAAAATCTAAATGTCCTGATAGGTGAGAATAAATTAATTTAAAATTGATGAAATAGTAATTTGCAAATTTTTTTGAAAACTTAGTTCCTATGTTGCGATTTCTGTTTTAGAATAAGACTTTTCTGTTCATGTTAAATTTAAAAACAAGTATAATGAAAATTCCGTTTTCATCAAGTACAAAGACGTTTTTTTTATTATATTAAATAATGCCAATTATTCACAGTTGATAATGACTTATTTATATACTTTATTTGTAACACCGTTGCCACATCACTTCAGTTTGATATCATCCCTTAAAATAGCATTTTTCATTCTTTAACAATATTTCAATCATTTGGTGCTTTGAAAAAGTGAATTTTGTTAGCTTTGTCCTGTTCTCGATTACTTTTTCTATCCCGTTTTGCAATCAAAACAAACGCACTTCACCATATCTTTTTCATTATTTCAACACTGTGAATATATTATCTAAAAGCAGTTTTTACCGTTTTCTTTCGCTTAGAAAATGGAAAATGTCGCAAAGATCACTCAAGACACTCAAATATTATTTAGCACTTTCATTAAATTGATTTTACTGTGATATTAAACTCAATATTATTATTTTGCTATGCATTTTCCACAATCATAGGCCAACTGCGTAGCTGGCGCGGCCATACGGCCATCGTCAACACATGGTATATTTTCAACTCCAGGGGGCTGGTAAAAACTTCCAGCTCAACCCAAAAAATTGCATACAAATTCTTACTTTCTTTTAAATCTAATGATTTTTGACTGAGAATACTGATTTCAGCTGTAAAACGGCGACATAATCTACAATTGGTAAATAATGGTGAATCTTATTTGAAATATAATTATTTGCGATTAAAACAATCAGTTCCCGACGAAACATTTCAACATAATCCAACATTGTACAAAGATTCTAAATCTTGATTAAATTATAATGATCTTTGTTTGAAAATGCCATTTTATATGTAAAACAATGAAAATATATATGTCTATAATATGTTTAAAAAATTGTAAGAAACAACATTTTTATAACTTTAAACAAAAATTATTGGATTTAAGTCTTAGGATGTTTTGATTAAAAATACAAACTTCAGATGAAACATACCAGCATAAACTGAAGTTGTTGAAAAATGCTGAATCTTTGAAATCAAATAATTTTTCTTTTAAAATACCCATTTCCACCAGAAAATTGTTCAAAATCGGGAGTGCTGATACTGTTTTTAGTTTAAAAACGTTCATTTCTCATGAAAAAAAAAACTAGCTTAAAATTTTTAGTAAGTTCAAGTTCTCTTCGAAACTTTATGATTTTATATTAAAATTATTTAAAATAAATACTAATTTCCGCCGAAAAGCACACACGTTAATCATTTATACTATTGTCAATAATTCATTGGATAATTGCAAAGTTTTAATCTGACCGCGAAAGAGTATTGAAACTTCACAAGTGTTTCTTACTTTTGCATGAGAATTTTAGTGATTTTTGTTACTCGTGGATTTCATTTTCAAAACTTAAAATCTAAGGTATAGATCAACTTCAAGTAATGAAAAGCCAGTGAGGTTTTTAACCACAATGGTTCTGAGATTTGCAAGAAATCTTTTTACCACTTTTTTCGAAAGTAATAATTACTGTGATGACTGCGTTCATACAAAAAATATGTTTAACAATTTTTACGTCTCAACCCACTTGTTATCTCGAATAGAATTTAAAAACCAAAAATCAAATCCAGAATTTTATAAATCGTTCCTGTGAAAATATTAAAGGATTTTCTTAATCATTATTTTTCCCATTTTTCCAGACTGTCCACAACTGTGATGTGCATCCGGACTGTGGAATCGGAACAGCTTTCGAAGATGAGCCGGAAAAGTAAGTTTCTTTAAATTAGTCAGCCACATATGTTAAGATCGCTATTTCGGAAGGGTTGCTTGTACATTTTCACTAATTTAGTAATTGCTGCTTTGTTGTTTTGTAAAGTAGCAATTTTTTTATTACAATTAGGATATAGTAGAAAGTTTTTTTGTGATTTAAGTTTGAATATTGTACAAAGCTTTTCAAATTTATTTTACATCTTGAAATTAATTTGATTAATTTAGAAACTGTTGTCGTGCGACTGCCGACCTCAATTTTATTTGTACCTATTTTTGTTCACAATTTTCTTGTCTACTCAGAACATTTGAATACAAAGCGATCGAATATTTGCCAAAGCAGCAATTGTAATCATTGCTTAAATTCAAGAGCTATGTCAAATTGTCCTCATGTTCTGGTTCACATTCCTACATATTAAGTTTGCACATAATATACATTTTTCCTTGCTTCTCCCAGCATTTTGTTGCAAATCTTATGCCCAGGAATGTAGGCCATATTAATCGCTTGGAAAATAGTTTGCAACGGACTATGTAAATAATTTGGAAATTTGCGTTTTACTGCCCGAAGAATTTTTTGTAATTTTACAAAAAAAAATTGGATTGAAGTCAAGTCTTCAAATATTTAAATAGAAAACATATTTCGGGAAAATCGGCTGCTAAAATTATGCATTTTCTAACAAAAAAAAAGAGGAGGAAATATGCTTCTTCCAATGATTCGTATTTTGTTGAAAGTAGAAACATTTATGTCTGTATTAGTCAACTCGGCCGTAACGTTATGAGAGACAGTAGACTTTCACGTCGAAGCAAAACTGGCACCGAGATATTTCATATGAGCCTCAGGTAATATCGAGAATGATTAGCTTGGTGTGAAGCTCTTTTTACGATTAAACCTGACTTTATAATTAAAGATCTAACATAGCAGGTTTTGTATTTTAAATTAAGCTGATTAAAAAGAACCGGAAATTAAATGTTGTCGACTTTTTAGACGCTAAAAATAATACTGTAACATCTTCAGATAGGAAAGTCTTCAAATTGCTTTTCAATGCTCGAGGTTTCTTTTATAGACTATTTAGTTTTGTAACTAATGAGCTATTTAAATATTGAGCTGGAGGTTCGTCTGTGGTATTGAAATATTATAATTATTTTGTACGCATTTCTTTTTTAAATGCAGTTATACCTCGAACCTTCAGGTCCAGTTTTATATGATAAACAAGCATGGTAGTTTTTTTTTATTCAAGTTTGCACGATTTGCATGTCGAGTTTGAGATCATGATGTATAATCGATAGTAGCGTAAGTACTATTTGATTAATATTAGTCATAATTTATTTATAACTAGCAGTGTTGGGGAGTAATTCGTTACTAGTAACGAGTTTACAAAAAAAATTACTGCTCGAGTAACATTTGTTAACTTGAAAAAAACAACAATTTTTAGGGTAAAATTGTTTGGACTCACTAAATTTGACATATTTCTAATTAGATTAGGTTTGTAAGTTGTTGATTTTTAAATGGGAGGATTTAAAAATGCAAATCTTTCAACATTTAAATCAGCTTTTTAATCCTAATATTTCCAAACTTAGAGTTCGTAGAATTAAAATTGTATATGTATCTATAATAACTTAAATTTATAACTATTTGAACATGTCGGTAAAGGCCTATCAAATTAATATTGACCAAATTATTAAATTGGTGAATAATAATTCAAAATTGAATGTCTAACTTAATTCTATTAACATTTTTTTATAACTTCGCAAGAGTATGTTCCTCTTCTTGATTTACTTCCCCAGCACTGATAACTGCTATCTTAAGAGTTTTAAATAATATTGAAATTTAAGTTTGCCATATTTTAGGACTCTTTATTTTATTTTGTCGGCCGTCGAAAGCAACAAAAAAATACACAGGACAAAAGTAAATTCAAAATTCTTAGGACCTGTCAGTAATAGAACCTATATATTTTTCTATTATTTTGGTGTTCTCTAAATTCTTCTTTTTAATTTTTATATATCAGATTACAATATTTAACCAATTTTAAGGGGTCATCCATAAACTATTTTACTAATTTTTGGCTTTTTGAAAAAATTCGATTTTTGTATTTTAATTACTAATAAAATAAGAAAGTTTCCTTAGATTCTGTAGTAAATATTGGTTAAATTAAAAAAAAAGATGTTTTGTTGAATGTGTTTATCTGTCACCTCTCGAATACATAAAAATGAAAAGGCTTATAATCGAAGGGGACAACCATTTTCATTTAAGAAAAAATATATGAAACAAACGTTAACCCGTATTTACCATATAATTTGATCAAAGTTTCTTCGTTTTTTAGTAATTAAATATCGTGTATGATACAAGCTTCGGCATATTATTATATTACTTCTAATATCCAAGAAGTGTGTTGTATTCATTCAAGAAAATACTAACTTTTTGTAATTTGGTGGGGGACAAAAATTAAACCACGAAATGTCTTACACATAAGATATGATTTCTTCACGATTTGCAGGGTACATACCATTTAATAAACACATAATAATTAGTTTAACCATTTAAAATAAGTTAAAAAGCACTTGAAAACTTGTCGCTTATTGGGTGGAAATTATTCCTTAAGAATTTCTTAAGATGTGACTGAAACTAAGTTTACAAAAAGTTAATAACAATTTATGTTTTTACAACAAGCGCATTGAAATTTCGACATTCGTTGCCTCTTGAGTGATTCGCAGTCGCTTTTTTCAACTCTTTAGTCTAGGGTTGAAAACACAACTTTCGACCCGCTCAAGAGGTAACGAAGATTGAACTTTCAATGCCTGTGTTATGAAAAAAATGGAATCTCTTTCTCCGAGCACCTTGAAAATCGGAAGGAGGGGATCCTGGGCCTTTATGAAAAAAAAATTTGGACCGCCCTAGCATAGCGTTACGTCGGCTGCCCCCCTCCCCCATTGGTATGGTAGTTTATGGACGACCCCTGACTACATATAATCGATCCTTAGAAAACCTCTTTGTTTCTGTTTTAAAAATATAATGATAATTTAGTTACTATATTATTCTTGACACTTTTACTCAATTTCTTTTACTTATCTTTTGATTTATCCTTTGTAGAATTAATTTTTTCTGATCAGTTTGTAATTTTATTAATTTCTCCCAACAGGAGTCTTTTGCAGTACATTGATGAGGAGTTGTTGCTAAGGTATTGGCAGGTAACCTTTTCCCTTGCACCTTGCACTTACGCTTCTTAATGCCGAATGCGCATAAAATTATTAGCTAGAACAAATAGTAAATTATCTATAATTCGCGAAAGGCCTTATGTATGAAGTTTGAAAGCGCTAGTTATCAGCATTCGAAACGCTAGTTTGATTTTTATGCACGTCTTCTTAAAATACTAGATTTAAAAAATTTTAATAATATGTTTAATTAATGCACTCGTAGCCATTACTCTTTTATAAATTATAGTAACTAATTTAAACATTTTCAGGAGGAATATGATATGATTATCAAATTTTCAACTCTGCGAATTTTAAAGTGTACACTTATTTTGTTTCGGTGTCAAAATTTTGGTTTTTGTAAATTTCAGTCGCTTGATGCTTCGGCTCTTGCTTTTTTCCCACGCTCTCAACATTGATTGTCAGTTTAGTGACTAATTGTAAATAATCGTTATTTAAAATCTAGAATAATTTCCTATCGTAAATCGGTTTGGTGTTAAAATTCTTGACGTTTGAGTCATCTATTTTATTGGGTTTAAGGAAAATAGTTCTTAATAAAAAGAACTTCTCTTTTTTTGGTACTAATTTCCCTTTTCGGACTTAAATTTGTGGAGGTAACAAAAATTAATGTTTTGTCTTCGTCTTTTTCTTTGTTTTCACTTATGTTTTCACTTATTGTTTTCACTATACTAAATTATTATTGGGAATCCAAGTTTACATAAGTGTTTAAAAAAATATTATTTTAAACTCAAGAATTGGAATTTCAAGTTGAATTTTTAAGATATCGGTTCATTATGATTCTTTGAAAACACTTCACGTTTTTGGATTCTCATTCTAATATTGTAATTAATTCGATTTAATTTTTTTGTAAATTATAAAATTGAAATCTGATTCGATTTTTTGTTCTTTTTGATAGACGATTCTTAATTTTAAATTTCCAGAAGAAACCTGTAATTTTTTTTATTTTAACAGAGTTTGTAAATAAAAATAACTTCCCAAATTCAACGGTAACCCATTTTCGAAACTTATCCATGTAATGTCGGTTTTATATGTGCAGGGGAAGCGCAATGTCGATGGTTGGTGGGCATTGCGACCAGCTCTACTCCCTGCAGTAAGTAAAAAATCCAAAAGCCCTAAAAGGTCTAAGATTCTCGCAAATATTTATTAGATAAACACTTTTCTCATTCCCGCTAAGTTATTTCCCTTTATTTCAGTTTTAAGGTCCTAATTAAGTTTTCAAAATTTATCATGTTTTATACTTTAATTTTGTCCACTCATTAATGGCTTGAATAAAAAAATATCATTGAATATATGAATTCCTATTAACTTACATTTTGTAATTATAATCATACCATATTTTACTTTATTTTGCTTTATTTACACAGAAAAAAATGCGCCATGAAAACGTTCCTTAGTGTAAATGAAAACTCAGTTATTTTTTACACAAATCGCACCAATGAACTTCAAAACGCTTGAGAGCATCTTAACTCATTAATATTATTTAGCTTGTTTCAATACACCAATAAACACCATACTGTTATTCCATACATTATTTGTTACACATTGTTCTGCAAGCTATTATCCAATTGTGATTAACATCTACGAAATCTGTTATATTCTTTTCAAAGTAGAAAAATGTCAATATTTTGTACATTTCTAAAAATTATCTCATAGAATTCAAGACAAAGAGAGATTATTACAAACAAATTGAAACATTGTGAATATATTAGAGGAGAATTAAGCAGATTTTTGATGAATGAAGAGAACTAAAGTTATAATCTAATTTATTTATTTGTTGATTATTTTAGAGCTACGTTGCCTCTTGGCGAGTCCTCGAATGATTGCGAGGTACATCGTGGGTTTTACAGTAACATATCTGGTAAGCAGAAAATTTTTTAAATTGCCGATTTGTGTGTGTATGTGTGTGTGTGTGTGTGCTGAAATTTTCAATAGGCAAAGTAGTAACTCTATTTCAATGGAGTATTAGGGTTCTAAAATTGCAATTTCAGTTGGGCCTACGGTCCACTCTTTTAATCATAAAGGAATTTTATTTTCCTAAAAATAGACTTTTTATTGGTTTTCTACTTTTGTTATTTTGTATTTAAATCTATATCGTTATTCGTCTACACTTGGTGTGATTCTAATTTTGATGCAATATTACTTTTTAACATTGATCATTGCTAGAGATCTCAATTAGAATTCTAAACTAGACATTATTCAATGCATTTTTGGAATTATAATATTAAATAGGTACTATTAAAAGTTCTGTAGTTCATTTTTTTATTTTACATGACTATAATTTTAGAACCCTATTTTAAATTTGTCATGAAGCAAACTTGATGTTCATTACTCGCTTCAGTTCCGTAAAATTTATCATTGTCGTGATGTGGTTCATTCTTCAATAAGTTTCGATGTTTGTAAAGATCATTAGATTATGTTTCAAGTATATTATTAACGCATTTAGAAAATCTAAATCACTAATCGACACTAGTTGACACTAATCGTAGTGAATTTTTTCCTGTAGATTTTACAAACAGTGTTTCATATTCGTAGATACACATTCAAACACGACATGAGTCACAATTCAGATTTAGACAGAATTTGATGTACTTCTATTTAAAAAAGTGTGTACCCACGTCAAATCAAACATACTCAAGTTTCAATTTCTAAATTAAAAGTAGTAAGTATTTTGCAGATTTTAAAGAGTGGAAAATAGTAATTGTTATTTGATAATCATTCGTAATAACTTTTTGTAATTGGGTCTCTTTGATGATTTTGTTCCTAATTTTTCATTATCTTTTGTTTTTTAAATAGATGTGTTTGATACATCGATAATATAAGCATCGAAATTCAACTAAACCTATTTTGGTTAAAAAATTATACTTATTTTGAAGAGGTATCACATTTTTATTCTTTTTGCAAATTTTGATATTCATTTTAACGGGAGTTTCAAACATTAACTAATAACCAAACCAGTGGGCTCCATTTTAAACAAATATTCTGCTAACATAAATTTTTTTTTTTTTTGAATTAACAAAAAAAAGGTTCAATTTCCTTCATTTACGATTAGCCCATTGAATTGTAGTTTTTTTTTCTTATACAAGCTACTTTCTTGCAATAAATCAAAACCAGACCTGACTTTAATATAATTTTATTTAATTGTTTATGACGTTGGCGTATCATTTTCTTAGCTTTATAAAATCGAATTGAAAGAATTTCATTTTGAAGGCTTTTTGGAGTATTTAATAATAAATTATCACAAAGTCTAGGTAACATACTTTGCAGGTCAATTAAATTTTGAAAAATATCGATCAAATAATTGAGGGAACATGAAACATAAGTATAAAGACTCTCATAAGAACCAAGGTCATCAGTGTAGTCTTTTTTTACAAAATATATTTGTTTAAGCTTTTTTTCTTATAGATAAGTTGTAAAGTGCGAAAGAAATAAAATCTCTTAAGTGGAATCATCTTTTATTATCAAAGAATCGCCCGGTTCTAGTTCATATGACGAGTAAGCGAACAAAACACGATAAATCCATTTTTTGAAGAATAAACAAGAACTAGTTTCGCATCCTTTCTGCATATTTAAAGCTCGAAAAGTATAATTATTTAACTCTGGTTCACAAAAATATAATTATAAATCTATTAATTTGAAATCATTAAAAAATTAAAAATAGTTTATAAATTTGCAATGGAACGTTTATGTTTGTTTAACTATACTAAGGCTTTAGAATTGAAACAATTGAATTTTTAGCTATAGAATCTGCAATTTGCTTAATTTTGAACACTTTCAGAAGACCTAATATTTTTCTTAACATTTAGAAAAAGTTAACGTCGGAGTTATTTGAAATTTTTTTCGGTCTTAAAAATTCCCGGTTATTTTCGGGTCCAGCGGCTATAATGTTTAAAAATATTAGTTTTAGAGTAGAAATGCAAAATTCAAAAAGGTAAAAAAAATAGATTTTTCAATAAATTATTTTCATGTTACTGTGAGCTGTGCTGATTTTTCGTTTGAAAATTCGAAAATCTATAAAACCATTGTTCAAGTATACCAATTGTTTGAATGTTTAAAACCTTTGTCTTCTAAATTGAGACCTTTGTAGAATTCAAGGAAAAACCCGCACAATTTTTATGCCCAGGTATTTTCTTCAAATTTGAGCCTGAGTCGGACCTCTACATATCCTAATAAAGTAATATTAATTTTTTATCTTTTCTAGCATCTTTTAGTACATTTTAACGAAAAATGAGGGGCCAAATTGTAACTAGATTGCAAGAAAAATACCCGGGGAAAACATTAATTTTGATCTGGGAATTTGAAAACTAAATTTATATGTTCTTTAAGAGACAGAATTTGTTTATTTACTGATAAATGAACTTAAATAATGGATTTCTCATTTTTTCTTCACTTAATTCTCATATAATCGTAATTTAATAAATCTTTGGAATGACCCAATATCCCAAATGAATATTATTTTTGACCAGAGGGACGAGCGCGCTTTTGATCAATTTAATAATGTTTGAAGAGCCTTATGTATGAAATGCCTAATATAATAACATAAGCAGGCACTAGTGTACAAAGTAGATTGGGTGCTTCCTTGCTTAGGGTCGCAAGCAAGTCCTAGGCGTCACAGCTCTGTGGACGAGTTGTATAACCTGGTGAGCGGTTCCTTGTCATTATCAGCAGTCAATGGACAACGTCAACGATCGCTCTCGGACAGTGGGCCGAGAGACGAATCCCTACAGTCTAAGGGTAGGAGCACGCATCATAAATTCACAGCATGCTCGCATATCTCTCTCCAAAGACGTGCCGCCATCTACTAGTTGCTAAAATTAAACCAACGATGCTGTTTCCTTCCCAAAAATAACAATTCTTAACCCACGACTCATGCTTTGATTTTACTAAAACATCTAAAACACTCGGTCCAGGACTCATGTACGGCACAAAAAAAGGGAACTAAAATCGTGATTAACATTTCCGAAAATATATGCGATGAGAATGTGATATTGTCTTCGCTTTGGTGCTGTTATTCAAATTGGTGTATTCGTAGGATAGAAATGCTAGTGTATAATGTAGATGGTCCTAAAGTTAACCCTTGGGGATTATAAAATTTGTTGGTTGAACAGGATTTTCTAAACTGGAAAGAGAAATCTGAAGCTTTTTTAGAAACTTGTTCAACATTTTTATATTTCAGGGATCACAGTCCGTCTTATTTTTTACCTAATTTTACTTCTTTTCTCCTATTCTTCTTTTTTTACAAGGGATTACAAGATTCTTTTTTATGATACCAATTCCAGATATTTCCTGAAGGATTTGTTTTCTAATTTTGTACAATTGAAGAACATCGTTCACTGTGAAGAAATCGCTAACGATTTAATCGAGAAACTAAACCCGAAAGATAAATCAATTGTGAAGTTGCAAATAAAAAAGATCTTTGTAGAAGTACTCAAGCCAAAATGGTCAAAAAAGAGGGGGAATAAGGACATTTTTCACGAAAACAGTGAAATCAATTATTTTAAATAAAATTAATGTAGGTAATAATATTGAACTAAAATTGAAACGCTTCAAATGTTTAGTATTTCAAGTAAAAACATAGCTATTTTAACAAAATAGTTAAACTGGTACCAAATACTTGAATTTTCAACCATAGTACATGAATCTTCAAGAAAGTAGTTCAACTTTTAACTAAGTAGTTAAATACTCACAAATAATTAATTCATGAACAGTTGAATTCAACCAAAAATAACGGATTTTCTACAAAACTGTTGAATTTGCAACCAAATATTTAAATTTACTACCCAATTGATAAATTTTCAATCCAAAAAGACGAACTTTCTACAAAATAGTTTAATTTTTAGCCCAAAAATGTAAACTTTCAACAAAATAGTTAAATTTCCATTCAAAGAGACAAATCTTGAACAGAGAAAGATTTTTCAGTCAAGAAGAAAATAAAGTTTCAATCAAATTGTTTCAAGAAAGCAATTGAATTTTTGGACAAAAAAGGAAGACTTTTTAACAAAAATGTTGAATTTTCAACCAAAGAATTACATTTTTAACCAAAATCGTGAATTTTCAAACCAAAAAATGTAAAAGTTGATATATCGTAACAAAAACTAATTTTAAATGAAATTTAGTTGAATTAAATCAAAGAAGATGAATTTTCAACAAAAAAGATACATTTTCAACCAAAGAAATGAATTGTCAACTGAATCGATGAAATTACAACCAAAAAAAAAATTTTTTAACAAAGTAGGTTAAGTTTTAACCGAAAAAGTGACTTCTTAACTAAAAATGTAATAGTTGATATTTTAACCTAAAACATTAAATTTATGCCAAAAATGATAAATTTACAAACCACAAAAGGCGAATTTTCAACAAAATAGTTGAATTATCAACCAAAAATGTTTTTTGAGTCAATAAAGAAAAACATATTTCAACCAAATTGTTGAATTTTCAAGTAAAAAAGACAAGTTTTCTACAAAACTGTGCAATTTTCAACATTAAATTATAAGGAATTTTCATCAAAAAAGTTAATTTGCATCAAAAGATTTCATTTTCTACAAAAAAGTTCAATTTCATACCAACAATTTTTAACCAAAAAAGACGAGTTTTCAACAAAACAGTTGAGTTTTTAACAAATAAGCCTGAGTTTTCAACAGAATTATTGAATTTTCCTCGAAATAATAAACGTTTTAACCAAATAATGAAATTGCTAACCAAAAAAAGATGAATTCTGAACAAAAAATATAATAGACTTTCCAACCAAGAAGAAAGAGCTTTTAACCAAAATAGTTGGATTTTCTTATGAGGATTTATTAAAATAAGTAAAGTGGATTTTGCTTGAATAAATACAAAAATACAAATGCAAAATAATATGCAAAAATAAGTATATTACGACCCTCCTTTAAGGTATAATTAATTAGGATTTTATTGTTTTAAAGCTTGATTTTACATGTCAGCAAACTGCCTATTTAAGAAAAAAGGTATCTTTGTAAATTTGTTATTTTGAAGTATAATAATTTTTTTAATTTATTTTTTTTACACTGTAACCCTTTTTTAATTGGCATTAAAAAAGGTTTCGAAAATGTGGAAAAGTTGTTTTTCCAGTAGTCATTTTTGTGTTTTTTAAATTATTTCTTTTTAGCTTACTCAGCAGAATACTTTGAGTAACTAAGGGTTCTGTACTTACAATAATGCACTAAACAACATGGACGAGAATAGTAAAACAAAATCTATCTGTTGATAAAAACATATTTTAAAAACTGAAACATTAGCCATTTTTATTTCAGTTGTTTATCTATTTTTTAATCTTCGACCTTTGTAAATTTTTTTGTGATATATTTTTATCAGTAGAAATGGCTGATGTAAACAATCAATTGTTCAAACTTAGCTAAACAAGATTTTTTATACACAAAAATGACTAGAAAACTTGTAAAAGAAAAGGTATTACTGATAGAGGTTACTTTCCTTCAGTATTCACGAGAAGCCCATATGATACAAAAAGTTTTTAATAATAAATGAAATCCCCTTTATTCGACAAAGTTCCCCCTTTTTGTTTAAAATTGAACTAATGAACCGCTGTGATCCTTGATATTTGTAAATAAAACTCTCAGATAAATTGGCGGATTTTCCAGACTTGCTTCCTTAATAATTTGCTTCTCTAAGTGAATACAAAATCCAGAAAATCTTCTTTGTTAGTCGTAAATGAATGGTTAAATTCATCTCTAGGTGATGGGGAAATAGCAGACAATGGCGATGGGGAAGGCATCAGTCCAGATTTATTATCGGACACGCCACCGGTTCCTCCTAGAAGAAGGGATAGAAAAAGACACACTCCTCCAAGGCCAATTAGCAATGGCCTTCCTCCAACGCCAAAAGTTCATATGGGAGCTTGTTTTTCAAAAGTATTCAATGGATGTCCATTGAGAGTGCACTGCACAGCGAGTTGGATTCATCCTGATACGAGGGATCAGCACTTGTTGATCGCTGCAGAGGAAGGAATTTATAATTTGAACCTTAATGAACTCCACGATGCTGCGATAGATCAACTCTATCCGAGAAGAACGATTTGGATGTATGTTATTAAAGACGTTCTCATGTCTCTTTCAGGTAAAATAATTTCATCTTTTGTCCTTCAGAATAAATTTGGAATAAACTCTGGAAAACCATTACGATTTTATCGATAACCGGGTTTTCCCGACACTCTTCTTGAAGAACCCTTCTTGGTTTTCTCGTCAATCACTTTTTTCCTTCTATAACACAATTATTTTTGGAATAATATAATATATAATTGACAAAGTGATTTTTTATAGATGTAAAGAACATTTTTTAGTAAACCAAAATATTAAATAATTTTGAATGTCATTTGAGACTATATGATATGATAATTAAAAGAATTAGTCATCTTTAAATTTTCGATAATTATTTCAATTTAAAATTATAGTTTTAAATGCGAATTTCTAAAATAGTTTAATTTTTATGCAATTTCAAAAAATGGAATCATACCGATCTTGTTTTTTTTTTTATTTTCAATATAATTTCTTTAAATTGTCCTTGTGTTGTTTAAAATCGAAATAGATTGATACCTCAGTAATTCAATATTGTCTTTATTTGGATTTGTTACAATTTTAGAGTCCCGAATCTTCGTGTTGAACTTTGCATTTTCAATTTATCCCTTTCATAAGTTCTAACTTGCAATTAAAATTGAAATGGTTAAATTTAGGAAAGTATACTCAACTTTTTGAAGAAAATGTATTTTTAAGTGATTTCATTTTAAAAAAAATTTAATATCAATTCTTGGTAATTAGACGTTGATTTAGGTTTAAATTAATTTGGAATTCATTAAGTTTCGAACGTTCCATTATAATTTTTTTTCATTTTTATACGTTTTCTATTTAAAATTACTTTTTATTTTGAACGTTTTTAGAATAATTCAAGTTTATCGGTTTTTAATGGAAGATTTTTCCATTTTTGACAGTGAATTAGATTTCGACCTTAGACAAAAATGCTAATCAATTTTAATATTCAATTTACATTCTTTTCATGTAATAAGAATTTACAATTCTCGAATTTCAGAAGCTTCGACTTTGAAACATTCATATCAGTTTTAAATTTTAAATTGTTCAAAGTTCTAATATGAAATCATTTCCAATTCAATTTCCAATTATTTAATTTTAAACGACTTTATTTAAGAATGATACATGTAAAACCCCTTTTTCAATCCATTCTAAATATTGAAATTTTTCCAACATTTTACCTAATCTAAAATTGTTTGATTTAGGGCGTTTTCAGTCCAAAATCGTTTTAAAGTTTTTTAAAAATTTCAAGCGCTTTCAATTCCAACTTATTAGTTAATGTATGAAAAATTGGAAAAACTCAGCAAGGAATTTTAATTTAAATGCACTTAACTTCAATACAATTTGAAGTATGAACTATTCAATTTTGAATTTTGACAAAATTACTGGAATTTTTTTAATCGTACATATATCGTCTCAATAAATAGTTTAGTACTTTATGGCGAATTTTAAATTGATACGGATTGATTTATTGCCAATAAAAATAATATTGTGATTATAATTCCAGGATTTAATCAGTTTTTATAATCATATTAAATAAAAAAAAATTAAATTAAATTAAAAGTATGCAAATATGTTTCTAATCGCGAGATAATCTGCATTTCTTAATAAGTCTATATCAGAAAAAATCATAATTGAAAAGATCCCAATGTTTGAAGAATTAAAAATGTATAGAAATCAATATTTAAGAACAAACTCATTGAATGCCAGTTAACAATCCTTCGATAAATATAATTTTAAAAAAATCGAAGTTGTGTTTCCGTCCAACTTGAAAATACTACTGCTTTCCATTTTGATACGAATTTTAAATAAGATATAAAATATAATATCGTGTTAATTTTTTTCTCAGATTATAATACAATTGAATATATGCGATTAAATTTAAATAGTAAAACGATAAAACAGTTAGCCATTTATTATGTAATTATTGTTCTTTTAAACCCGTTTCTCGTCGCACAGTAGAACCTTCTTTTTTTTATAACAAGGGATATGATGCCTGTAGTTGATTAAAATAAAATTAATTTTGAAATTATAATTAAGAATGATTTAACTGAAAGTGAAATCATCAAAATTTCAGGAAAAACACCTCAGCTCTATAGGCACGACCTTTTAGCAATGCAAAGTAAACAAACACATAGGTTCTCATTGCACATGAATAAAATTCCTGAGAGATTGGTACCGAGAAAGTTCGCCCTCACGACGAAAGTCCCAGATACGAAGGGCTGCACAAAGTGTTGCGTAGGAAGAAATCCCTATAACGGGTAAGACTTTACCAAATATTATTTCAAAAATTGTATTTTTCCAAATATTTTATTAAACATTTTAATTTTCAACTTCATTTGTATTATTTATAGGTATAAGTATCTCTGCGGGGCAATGCCAGCAGGAATATTTTTAATGCAGTGGTACGATCCACTGAATAAATTTATGTTGCTGAAACACTTTGATTGTATTTTACCCTCGCCTTTGAATGTTTTCGAAATGATCATCACCCCGGAAATGGAATATCCGATGGTGTGTGTGTCTGTCAAACAGGCGTATCAGCAAAATAACTTGAAGTTGGATTTAATTAATATGAACTCGGGCGCCAGTTGGTTTCATAGCGACGAACTCGAGGATATTGACGGTTCAGGTATTATAATAATATAAAAAGTCCAGGGTGGCCGTAGGTCAGGGAAAGCCTAGAAATGAGGGGAAATTCAGAGAATTTCAATATGTCAAGAACAATAAACTTAAGATTTTAGGATTTTAATTTGAAATTGTTTTATCCCGCTTATAAAAGATTCTATGTTGCAAGTGTGACAAGATTAAGATTCTGATCTTTGAATATGAATGGTCAGGGAAAACGAAAAATCGGTAAGGAAAAAATAAAGGAATTTGAAAATGAAATTTTGCGGTGACCCTGATATAATATTCTTGTTAGTAATTTGTTGCTTCCTCCTGACGATAATATTTTTCGTTAAAAGTTTATTATTTGGTTGAAAATTCAGCTGTTTTGTTGAAGTTTCATATTTTGGTGTTAATAATTCAACAGAAATCTTCCTTGGTTGAGAAGTCTACTACTTTTTTGAAAATTCGTATTTTTTAAGAAAAAATCCGTTTCAATAGAAATGCCATATTTTTTTACTAAAAATGTAGAAGCAAAAGTTGAACTGCTTCGTTTGAATTTTTAGTTGGTTGAAGTTATATTTTCAGTTGAAAACTTGGAAATTTTTTATTTTAATGGTTTTATATTAATTTTGTAAACTGAAAATGTATCTTTTAAATTTAGGATTGAAAATTGATTTTTTTATTTGAAAAGTCCTTTTTTTAGTAAAAAACTAATTTCCTTGGTATATTTTTTAAATCCTACTGTTCGATTAGAAATAAACTTTTCAGTTGAAAATTCATTTATCTTGAAAGTTTACCAATTTGGATGAACTTTTCTCTCTTGACTGAAAAATCTTTTTTTGGTTGAAAATTCGTCTTTGTGATTGAAAAAATCGACTCTGGTGGAAAATTAAAAAATATTAAATATAAAAAATATTAATAAAAATATTAATTAGTACTTTTTTTTAGAAATCATCTTTGCAGTTCAACTATTTCATTGTCAATGCAAGTATTTGGTTAAATTTTTTTATTTTTGTTTGCTGGACATTCGGCAATTTCGTAAAAAACTCAACTATTTCGTTAAAAACGTAATTATTTTCTTGAAAATTTAAATATCCTGTTAAAAAATCAACTTTTTGGGTCGATAATTCAACTGATTTGTTGATTTTGAACCAAAAGTAACAGCTTTTGATTAAATTTTAATCTTTTTTCTTTGAAAATTCGACTATTTGGTGAAAAATTCAACTGTTTTGTTGAAAACGTAATAATTTTGTTAGAATTTGAAGTATCCTGTTAAAAATTCATCTTTTTGGGTCGATAATTTAACTATTTTGCCAAACATTCATTTATTCGAACTGTCTTCTAAAGAAATACATTTTTTTTTTTTTTTGAAAAAGAAGCTACTGTTTTTAGTTTAATTTTAATCTTTTTTGTTTGAAAATTCGACTGTTTGGTTGAAAGTGCCTTTTGAAAGTCGCCTTTTTGCTTGAAATAAATAAATCAATTTGAAATTTTCATCTAAAGCTGTTGTATTCCATTCATAAAATATTCTATATTAAAAATCTTCAAATTAATAAACGCTGGTCTTTGAATTTTGATAATCAGGAAAAATGAAAAAATTGGTCAGGAAATTTTTTAAATTTTGTATTACGACCACCCTGATGTTCATGCGTTCTCTAATATATAAAAAACATAACAAGAATAAAAATAATATTTGTCTTTCTAGCTACTGTGATACCAAGAAGAGAAAATCTTCAAGTGATAAATGTTACGCAGATAGAAAAAGACGCGATACTCGTCTGTTATGATAGTGAGTTAAGAAAAATTGGTTATAAATGTATCTTCCTTCCTTTTTATTATACCCTTTTTATGCGATTTTTTCAGACGTAATAAAAGTCGTAACGTTGCAAGGCAAGCTGAGAAATAGCAAAAAGCAGATCTCAGATCTGCAGTTTAATTTTCAAATTGAGTCTATAAGTAAGTAAAAATTAAATTCACAAATAAATAATAAATAAATAATAATTATTCTGCTTTCCTTACATTTAAAAAACGAATTTTTTTTAGTTTGCTTGCCCGATAGTGTCCTGGCTTTCCACAAGCATGGAATGCAAGGAAGAAGTTTGAAAAATGGAGAAGTTACGCAAGAAATCAGCGATCCAAGTCGAACCTATAGGCTACTCGGTTCCGATAAGTAAGAAAATAGTTTTTGTTTAATTATTTTCTCACTCTTACTCCTAGAAATATTTCCAAAAATATTTTTTCTTGCAGAGTCGTGATGTTAGAGAGTCATTTAGTTCATACGGGAACGCTCTCGGAGACTGAAGGGGCAGATTTGTATATACTCGCTGGACATGAAGCCAGTTACTAGACCTCTTTATTTTAGCATACCCGTGAGAAAAATGAGGATTATTATACAAATCAATATAATAATTCCATCCAGCTGCGAGTAAATCGATAGAATTCGCTATTCTTGGAAATGAAAGAATTGTAATGGAGGTAGCGATTTTTTCTTTATTTAAATTGTGGTCTTTGCCTTGCAAAGTCTCGCCGAAGATGCGATTCTTCTCTATCTATTGCATGCGACACAATCTCCGAGCAGACTGTATTAAGTAGACTGTTTAATTGCTAAAATAGCAGAATAAGTATTAATTAATTCCATTAAAGCGGAAGATTCATTGAAAGCATCATAGACACTCGTAGGACGCGATAGATGACCTTATAACAAAAGAATCGTTAAATGGCACGAAAGATTGTTGAAGGTTTTATCAATTTTAAAAATTAAACCAGGGAGTCTACCTGACCGGGAACATGACAAATTGACTGTAGATGGAGAATGATTAATTTTTCGTGCCATTGAAATTAAATCAGAAATTGGCCACATTTTCACTTATACTTTAGCTTCTCATGGAACTCTACTCTAACTTATTCAAGGGATATTCATGTAATATAATAGATCTAGCGGATACATACGAGTAAAAATGAGAGGGGCGAAAATATCGAAATCGTTGAAAGCTCACACTGTAGTTAGGTACGGAAATCTAGTGAGAACTAAGAAGTAGAGGTCGCCACATGTATATTAAGAGAATTGGACAGTGGTGCCATCTATATTTCGTATCTCAAGATGATTACTTTATTTATTTCGATAAAGCTTGAAATCGAGTTGAATTAAGTAAAGTAAGAGTTAGATTCTGAAAACAAAAAATCATTTTAAGTACAGTGATATTGTTTCACTGTGTTACGTTTTTTGTTAAACAAAAGCGATTTTGATATTCATGTTTATTTCTACACAACTGTTTTTAATTATTAATTATATTGAAATTGAAGATAGGTGACAAGGCGATATTCTATAGAATATTGGCCATTGAAGTATTGTTGAGCGCTGTCGATTAATGTGAAGTCTACGTGTTCTGAACCAAAGTTTATTCTTGAAAAATTCTAAATTTGTAAAGATAAGATAGAAAAGGGAGTGTATTATTGAGAGAGAAAAAAATAATAAGCAGAGATTGGAGCTTTGTTTTTGTAAATAGAGACGAAAGTATTACGATTTAAATGATGAACAAAAGAGATTTCGTTACTGAGACTTTGGAAAGTCTTTTTTAAACTGATTGGTATATTCGAAACATTCCTTTTTAAAATTGTCTTCTTTTTGTACACGAGTGTTGACCTTTTTCATTAAAAATTTCGAAAGAAATCTATATTCGTTTATCATTTTACGTGATTGTAAGAAAATCTTATAATTGTAAACTATCCTCGATAGCAAAGCATTGAAATGTTTTCGCAACACTTGCAGGATTCGCTGTGTATAAAAATTGTGTATATAAAAATCATTTAATTTTCGCTACACGTTGCGTCACTGCATTTATTTAGTATTAACTCGCGATTACATTTATGAATGGAATCATAAATCATCACTCAATTAAAAGTATTAGGACTACTAATAAATTTAATATAAATACTTTAGCACAAAGAAACACCAAAATATTCAATCAAACGTCGTGTTATTGAATCACAGGTTGTAAACCTAATCTTGTATAAAAATTAGAATCTAAAGTGTCTTCCTCCCTCGTTCTTTGAGATTTAATTCTAAATCAGTAAGGGATTCAATAAGAGGTTTAAACTTCTTTCTCGATCTACATCACGCAAATTAAAGCTTTCGCTGTAAGAAAAAAAATATATTGGCAGTCGATTTCGCTTCGCTTTCGTGGTTACTAGACTTTTATCAGATTTCGATTGAAACTTTCTTGCGATTTTTGAATAGTTCAATTCAATAGTTGTGTACTTCAGAGAACTTACGATGAAAGTCAAATGAGAAAATTCAAGTTCAGTTTTGTTCTCGCAATTATTAAAGTTAAGGCCTACAAACAGAGGGGAAGTTTCCTTCCATTGGTAGCGACAACTCAATTCCTAAATTATCTACAAAGACAATACACAGATAATTAATAGAAAGTGATCGAAGAATATATTTTTCTTTCCATTCGAATGGCGTCTCGCAATAATAGGACAAGGATTTTGCGAATCCAATCGCGGTATCATGTATGTAGTGCGCACATATCGACTTTCTACGACCAGAAAAGTCCAATTTAAAATCAAAGCACGATTTTAGAAGGGAAATTTAAAAGCACATATTTAATTTTGAAGTTCTCTTTAGATTTCTTATTGGTGTTATTTGTAAAGAACACTCATTTTCATGTTGAAATTGTAATATTCATACTTTCGTAAATCTTTCGTGCTTTTTGGGAACAACTAAAATGTTTTGTTATAAAAAATAATATTAAAAGTTTTTTTGTTAAATTATTGAATTATATCAAATACGATCCATACATTTTTCGAAAGAAAAATACTTTTTTTAGAAAATTAATGATTAATAATATCTCAAATAATCTAGAAACGTTTTTTACTTCATTTTAAACTTCCGGCAAATCTATTTTTTTCAATTGTTAAATTTAAATGATTACATTATATTTTTCCAAAGTTATCTAAATTGGAAGGAAAAATTCTTGAATTTTTTAGAATTCAGTCCATGTATTTTTCGAAAGAAAAGTACCTATCTTGTAGGAAAATAATTATTTAAAATGTCTTAAATAATCTATGATGATTTTTTACTTTCTTTTTCAACTTTTCCTACAAAGAATCTATTTTTTAAATTGTAAAATGTAATTGATTAAATTATAATTTTCCGAAGTTATCTAAATTGGAAGGCATAATTAAAATTTTAAATTCTTATACTTTTCGAATCATTCACTTTTTTTGAAAAAGTATTTGTTATTGACAAGTAATGCTTTTTTGAACTTCTAGTGCTGGAAACGCGAATTATCAAAAAAGGCTCAAAACTTTTGTTAAAAGTGTGATAGTTTTTAATAAAATATTTGCATTTACCTCTGTCCTTTAATTTCTTGTATAATTTCTGATGTTTTTTCGAAACCCATTAGAAATTTAAAAAAAGAGTTTAAAACTGATGAAATAAGGGAGCTTGTGTGAAACTGTTGAAAGTTAATTTATACGAAAGCCCCAGCGTTTTTTTCTATTGATTTTTTTTAAATTCCTCCTAATGTAAAAAGTATATTCCATGATAGTCTGCCCTGTGTCCGTGGCTTAGATGGTAGAGAGATTTTCTTTTTTAGAAAACACGAATTCATATTTTGTTTTTTCCATTTCGCGTTATTTTCCAGATTTTTACGAAAATCTGTATAACATCTTTGGAATTTTTTTTTAAGCAATACAATTTTTATAAAAAAAAAATTCTTTTGAAATCGGCATTAAAAAAAAATTGACCTTCCCCATTTTTCTAATTTGCTTCATTTTTGTATTACCAACGCATTGTTCAATCTGTTAATCACACCACGAAATTGTATTGTCGAGAAAAAATAAATAAATCTTAAAGCTTTTTATACATATTTTCGCAAAAATGTAGAAAATAGCATTTGATAGAAAAAAGTGCTAAGAGACGTTTTTCTAGAAATTTTTTGAGAAAAAATTTGGTTTGACTTTTCTCTCCAAGGCGCGGGCAGTAAGCAAACACTCATGAAATATGCTCTTTGAATTAACACGAATCTATGAAAAAATCAGTTAAAAATAGGCCGGGGTTTTACAGTAAAGTCTTTAAATATTTTCAGAGAAGACGCGAAATTCTATCAGAATGAGGAATAAAAAGTGTAAATGCATATATCAGATGCAAAATGTTACACTTTTAACCAAATTTGTTATCGTTTTTTGATAATTCCCGTTTTCAACTTTTTATATTCAAATACTCATAACTTTGTAAAAAAAATCTTTTGGCAAATCTGTAACGTACAAGTCGTCTCATTCCTTTTGAAAAAAAATATTTGAGAGGCAAATGATTTTGTGACTTCAACATGGACTGTCTGCGTTAAATTGATTCAAGTATTAATAAATAATTTTTTTATTTGAATCTATTTTCTATTTAATTTCGTGCTTTGATTCTGGTGTAACTATCAGGTTCCATCTGCTGTTCAATCAATTTAAAGAAGCAAATTGAAAAATCGTAATTTTTATTAGAGATAATATTAGTCTTTCGTAGCAGTAGAATGAATAGCACAGCGATTAATGTACCTGTCCACACTGACCAGATTAAAAAGAAAACCTTGGATGTGACCCAGAACTTTAGACGTCACTCCAAGAATCTGAACAGGATAAACATTACTTTGAGGATTTGAATTCGATAAGTAGAAATACTGTTGTCATATTGTCTTTTTACACTTCATTCTTTTTATGTTTTGCACTTTTTCAAAAGTTAAAACCTCAGCTTTTATTTTACTATAAATGTTTATTTTCTCTTAAAATCAACAATTCGTCTTTTTAATTTGATTTTGTATGCAGACTTTTTTTATTACTTGAAATATAAAATATGCCAAAAATGAAAGAAAAATAATGAAAACTTATCCGATTCAAATCATTGTGTCTTAACTGTATTGGTAGAAACGAAGTATTAGCTTGAAGGTTGAATTCGAGTCTCTGGTTGCGAAGCCAAATGCAGTACAAGTCTAGTACAATACCTGGGTTTATCCTGTGTCTGAATTAAAATAACGAATTAAAAGAATGTAAAGATATTTTGGGAGATGAAGCCGAAATGCTGAAAGAGAGAAATATATATATACACATATAGATCTATATATATATATTTAATAATGCTTCTTGAAAAATATTCATGTTGAAACGATTACACGCATAAATGTACGGAGAAGTGGCTATAACGTCCTTTATTTTAAAAATTTCTTCCATCGACAAAATAAAAAGGTAAGGGAGCGTCCATTAATAACATATAAGGTTTTATTTGGGCTTGGAAGGGGAGATTCAAAGCATTTCTTATGTAAGTTTCCTCTTTAATTTTTTTGTTTGTTTAGAAATTTGCTAATTGAATATAGTTATGGCTGTTAAAATTACTTTTGATATTAATATACACAATTACAGACAATATAATTATTTTTTTATTTTCTTATTTAACATTTCATATAACGTACCTCCAATATATATAAAGTCGAGGAGTTAACGATTCTTAAATTCTGGCGCACACCTTTCAGGAAGGCTCGTGGAATGGTTAGCTTAATGTAAAATTCGTTGAAAATATGCAAAAAGCGTGTTTTTTTATTTACAAATTATGTAACGAAACTTGAGTTATTTTACCAAAGCACCATTTTTCAATTTTTCGCCGTTTTCAAGAAAATTGGCTTTGAAGTATGCACCACAAGCCAAATATAGTTTGGCAAAATATAATTTAAGTTGTTCCGAATTTTATTCATATTTCCTACTTTCCGATGTAAAAATGTCTTAAATAAACAAAAGACACTTTTAAAAAATACTTTTCTTGTAAAAACAAATTATTTATTCTATGAAATACGAGGTTTAAAAAACCTCGTTTATACCTCTAATTTCAAATATAGTTGGTAAATGTCATGAAAACAATTACAATTTATAGAAAATAAATTATTTTTCAAAAGCACGATGTTTTAAAAATTTCAGTTTTTCCATAAAAAAGGCAGTATAAAAATTATTATCAGCATAATTTTTAAACATTATTTAAAGAAGTTACATTTATATGATTAAAAAATAAAATAGAAAAGTGTAACCAACGAGATTTGAACACATCACCCTTCACCTATGAAGTTAAAGCGCTGCTGCCTGAACTATGACCTGTTTAGGTATGTTTCGCCCAACTCTACTTTTTTGGGATAAAATCAAAGTCGATTTTCTGGAAAACGGAGAAAAATTAAATATTAAAACTTTAGCAAATTAATAGTCAGGTCTATGGAAAAACTAATAACCGAAACTAAAGGTGACAATTGCCGATCTCCCTTGTTAGTTACATGTTCGCATTTTGGGAAAAGTTAATATGTTAAACTGAATTTCCACGAGGCAGATCAAAAATTATCCGTCGTTGTATAATTTTAGTGGTTTGCAACGTTTTTATCCAACTTCAGATAAATAATATCTGGTATTTACTGTATTACCATTTTTTTAAAGCCATTAAAATTCCTCGAAATTACGTTAAATCTTTTGAAATTCTGTTGAAATCCCCTGATACGCCTCGCAATTGGTGAAAATACTGGGGTGTCTTTTCTAATCCTTCAAGATTCGATGATGGATATGAAGAATCTGGCTGTCCTTGAAAAGTTATCAAATCTCATGAAATCCCGTTTGAAAACATCGTAAATCTTGTTAAATTCCTAAAGAATTTTTAAATAATAAAGTCCAAATAATTGACATATTCTTGATATATTGAGGAACATATATAGAATCTTACATAAGGGTTGGGGCTCACAAAAAGCTAACGAATCCTTACAATGGGGGGGGGGGGGTCAATATTGGAAATATCATCCTTAGTGGACGTTCCCTCAAACCAAGCGTTAGTTGAGAGGAAATAGCATGGATTCAAAATTATTCTGTATCGAGTTTTAAAAAAAGTTAGGTGCAAGGAGTTTCTCAAGGTGTTCTGGTGTCCCTGAGTCGTGCAGATAAATCTCGAAATTGTTCACCAAATATTTTGTATATGAAAGTTGAGTAAAAGTAAAAGCACCAACCGCGGAAACTCCTCACGAGCGAAAAAGAAGTGATCTTCGTATTTAACTCACGAGATATGATAGTAATATTTAGATACAGTCGCGTAGCGTAACAAGTAACGATTCAATTACTGCAGTTGTACATAATGTGTATAACGTGTATCGTTTTTGGTTCGTAAGACTTTTGTTGTAGCGAATTTTTCATAAATACAATGTTCTGACAAATATTTTAACGAACTTTGTTCCCATATTTATTTATATGTGTAACACACGACTAGCCAAAGTTTGTGTAAATAGACGTTCTCGTAATAAAAAATTGTATGATATAATGACCATCGGAAAAGAAACTCACCTTTCCCATTTTATCTCTCTTCTCAAAGTTTTTTTTAATAGGGCGTCAATCGGTCAATAGTAGAATTAAAATAATCAGAATTCTGCTTCTTGACTCATCTTTTTGTCGGAGCAAAAACATGTTCGACAGGATATTTAAAATACTTTTATCCTTATAAGCTTCAAATTTATAATTTAAAAATTAATTGTAATCTATTTTGTGATATATTTATAAATTAAAATAATTTAAAAAAAGTAAAATGAAAAATAAACTCATAAAGCTGGATGAATTCCCGGCATTTTAAGCCTACGTCGGAAGAGATTATAACAGCCATTTCTTAGTACGCTTACATTTTTTTACAGATATACCTATAGTTTTATATGATACTAATTTTTTCGAAAAGATTCACAGAACTAATGATTTTGTTAGTCGACTTTACACTTTAAATGACTATTCTAATTAAAAGGTCAGATTTTTTTGCATTTGTGAAACCTTACACCGGTATGTAAAATTTTGCATGAAAATATTTTTTCAAGTGAGAGCAGTCAAGCAGTGTCCATGAGGTTACGAACAAGACGAGATTTTTACCATTTACTTGCTAATTTAAAATATTGGCTTCTTTTTTTACGTAATTTTATTATTACATATATTTATGTACATTTATTTGCAAATTTTGAATTTTTATTTTCCAACTTCGCTCGCAAAATACTACTTGATCTATTATGGATGCGCTTGAAGTCACCTTCAGCAGAAGTTAATGACATTTTTAAAAAATTTTTTACGCTGAAGAAAAAAGATTTGCGAATACTCCGTGAGTTTCTAACGGAAATTTTAACGTAGATTCTGAATTTCAACAATTTAAAAATTGATCTTGCCGTTTTTTGAGCTTTTTAAGAAGGAGCCGAAGGGGGAGTCAATGGGGTCTTCAAGGGTTATTTGTAGAGGCTCCTTTCGGTTCCTTCGGTCCGCCAGGGGATCCAACTGGGATCGCTACAGTAAATTTTCAATTAGATCTCAGGCAAGATAAAAATTCTTTTAATGATCCTGCAGAATATTTGAACAAATATATGCCACCAATAATGAATCTGCCCACCAGCCCAGCAAGTATCCCTCCACGATGCCTAGGAGGTTTCCCCAATTTTTTACGGGCGTAGTGTCTCCCTCGCACACTTTATTGAAGGGTACGCGAGTAAGCCAAACAATTGTTACCCTCTATAACCGTTATAGAACAGAATTTAGCGAAAATGATCCGTAGTAAAATTATTGGGGAAGATAGGGAAAGCATTTCTGGAATGGTGTTTGAAAAAGTCGATGAACAAGTAAATGACTAAAAAAGATTTATTCTCCGTCAAATACGGTGTACCAATAACATGGAGAACTCGGAAGTACATAGATGTAGGATTGGAAAAAGACCTAATATAATGTTTCTTGCATAGTTTAAGAATTGAAATTGAAATTGAAATTCACGTAAAGGAACGCGATTTATATAAAAAAGGCGACAGAAATTGAACCCAAATTAAATGCCGTAACCGATTTACTAAAAGGGACTTTTAATGAACAGAAACCTGATGAAAACCGGAATAAGAATAGTATAAACTATACTCACGGGGAATTTCTAGTATGTCAGTTGTGTACCCTAGTGGGCCGAAGAATCCGAAAGGAGCCTCTACAAACTACCCGGAAAGACCCCACTGGGTCCCCTTTCACTAAAAAAAACAGCAAGATCAACTTTTAAATTGTTGAAATTCGGATTCTACAAATAAATTTCTATTGCAAACTCATGGAGTAATCGCAATACTTATTCTTGAAGCGTTAAAAAATTTTAAAAGTGTCATTAACTTCTGCTGAAGGTGACTTCAAGCGCATCCATAATAGCTCAAGTAGTATGTTACGCGCAAAGTTTAAAAATAAAATTCAATATTGGCAAATAAATGTAATAAAATATATGTAATAATTAAATGAACGTAAAAAAAGAAGCCACTACTTTAAATTAGCAAGTAGATTGTAAAAATCTCGTCTCGTTCATAACCTCATGGACACTGCTTGACTGCTCTCACTTGCATCGCAGCCTTGTTGTCTGAAGTTTCCACTGCGTGGCGCTAGCATCGAGACGAAATTCTTGAAGTTACCGATAAAACGCTTATTAACTGATACTAGAAGAAGATGCAATTTAAGCCGCCTTCGGCCCATGTAAATGGAAGATATTTTATTTTTTTAAAGTTTTTAACGCTACAAGAAAAAGTATTGCGATTACTCCGTGGGTTTTTAATTTTTAATTTAAAAGTTGGTCTTGCTATATTTTCTTTATTTTTTTAAGAAGGAACCGAAAGGGGACCCAGTAGGGTATGTACGGGTACATTGTAGATGCTCCTTTGGGTTCCTTTGGTCAGCCAGGGTAGCAAAGGGGGTCACACCGCCCTTAGTTGTCCAACTCGTAGACGGTATAATCAATACATCCAACGGCCTTCTAACATCCCATTTGATCGTTTTCGCCCTCTCAGATCAGACAATTTCCAAATCCATAGGGTGATAGAATTTCCCCACGTATAAGAAGTCAATGGGCACCCTCACCCTCACCACAAATAGTTAATCAGGGACAATTCCGCCATGGAAATAAGGAACCTTGGACACCCTAGCATCTACAAAATATTCCAAATCCACCGTATCAAACCCCCAATTAAATCCCAAACGAGGTATTAGAGATATAATCTGCAACTAATGTAAAAAAAACAGGGTCACATGATTTACGGTTGCAGGAAAAGAGATAAAAATCCTTTACCACCTATCAGTAAGAAATTTAATTTCAGCAAAGGAAATGTTATCCCATCTATAATCATTAATAGTCCAGGATTGAAAAATCCTGTTCGTTTGATCATTGAGGGAAGATCATAGACATTACAAATTTCAAAGAGAATTTAAGGAACCTCATTAATCCAAACGAATCGGGTAATACGAAATGTAACGCAGTAGTAACTAGAAGTTAATTGGAAAAATAGAGAAATTCAGAAACTCAAGGTAATCAAGAAAATTTGCTATGTCTTTAAATGAAGGGATCCAGAATCTAGTAAAAGAAAATATAAGTACCTCCGAAGAATCCAGTGAAAAGGGAAATAATAATTATGAAATTAGACGCGATGTCGAAGAAGAAATTTCTTTAAAAAGGGAGGAAATATTAATTTTTGAAGAACAAGCTTGAACAGGGGACAAGGGAAGGTCACCCTAAGATTTAATCCAATCTAGAATCTAATTGAACAAATAAGTCCACTGTTCTTCAATTACAAAAACATAAAAATCAAATAATATTTTGACTAAATTCCTTTCAAGAACTTCCCATTCAATATGTTCTAACTCTGAATGAATTATATTCAACCATATTTCGCTCAACAAATAACGACTGGAATCCCTCACTCATTCCTTCTGAAAACAATAAATCAGTGCATTAAATTACAAGGGTGATTTCAGTTAACCCTGGAATCGCCGTTGAAGTTAAAGAAGTTACAATTTTAGAGTTATTAAGTTTTTGTTAAATGCTAAATTTTTAATTTTCCCCTTTCGCAGGTTTTAATTTTTTAATTCAAATTGTATTGGTTGAATTTTGGAATGTATAATTAGCAATTAAATAATGATTATTTTTTGAGTGATTTAAATTTACTTCAAATAATTAACAAATTTAAGGATTTGAATATCTTTTCAGTTTTAAATGAAGTTCGAATTCGTTCAAGTTTCAATTTTCGTTTTGTTATGTTATAAAATTTTTAAATTCTAGAAGTGCAGAAGCTTTCACTTTGAAAGATTCAATTTACTTCTCCATTTCAAATTGACAGATTTTAATCGCTTTAAATTAAAAATTATTCAAATTCAAATGTATGCAATTTTTTAAGTTATATTTAAGTTTCAACGCTTTTAATTATAAGTAATACGATATCAATTCGGCTGGTTTTTAAATTATCCAGTTAAAAAAATTGTCCTTTTTCTTATTGAATTGTCCAAAACAGCGTATATATTTTTTAATTCTAGACGCTAAAAAGTTAGCTGATACTTATCGACTTTCGCATTCGGTCATATATGTAAAAAAACTACGGGTTTCGCAAAAAGAGCATATTTTATCGAAACCGGAGAAGTCAGGAATATTTACCGGGAGAAGTGGGAGAAAGCCAGGAGACGAAAATTTAAAAAGTAGTGTCTACCCTGGTGAAGGAGCTTCTTTCACGATATCAAATCTATTCAGCGATTGTAACTAAACTTCAAAATGAGTTTGTAAGAAAATTAGCTGGAATTGCTGAAATGAGCCACTCGTCTTGAGTTTGTATAATGTTTAGGTATAATTTTGTTAATTTCTAACTTGTAATGTAACTAATAACGCAGGGCTCTATTATGCCGTGGCTAAAATGTTACGTAAATGCCCTAAAACCCATGGACTACGGGGTAAACCTTTTATTTTTCATTTAGAAAAAATATGCCCTCGAAGCGCGGGTACATTTTTTTGGCACTCATCGCTTTGAGTCAAGTTTTAACACGTCTAGGCCGCGCGGGTACTTTCCGCGGTTCGCGCTCGTTTTCTACATTTTTCCATTACCATCAATATTGTAAATTAAATCCAAAACTTTGATTTAAACCCTTGACAAACTAGTCATAAATTGGAACTGAAAGGGTATGTTTTTTAATATAATGTTAATAAAAAATACATTTTTTTAAATTTACTAAATAGAGATATTGAGCCTGCTTTTCTCTCCGTTCTAAGACAAATTTACTATGATTAATTAATCCAAAAAAATTTCCATTTGTGTCCAATCAAAAAATGTCATTGAGATCCCAGTGGGCACTTGGACATCCTAAATACATCCTTAAAATGTACCTCTATGTCACGGGGCTTGACATCTTTAGGACATCCTTTGGACTTTTTCATGTCTTCAAAAGGTCCTTCCATCAAGACGTCCGAGAAAAGACGTTCACAGCACAACTTTAGGACTTGTGTGCCCATTGTAATCATTTATATATCTTGTTAAAGCCTATAGTAAACTAAAATACTAAAAATGTTTCGCCTTTATTATTTTGGGAGCCTTTCAGCCCAAGTGAAAAAACTCAAAAAATCAAGTTTGTCCGATAAAAACAAAATTTTTTTAGAACAATTTCGATAACTATTTTTAATACATTCACCGTGACCATTTTTTTAAATCCATACTTGACCTTCAAAAATGAAAAAAAATGATTTTACTTTTTTTTGGCTAGAAAATAATCTTGGAAAATCTTGAGATTCAAATATGGAATTTTAATCAGGATATCTACTCAAATCCTTGAGAAAATGTCCATGATAATTTCAGGTTTTTTCCAGGTATTTCAAGTTTTTTCCATGTATAATTTTTCGCGAGTTTATTATATATAATGGTTTTTTTATCTTTTAGGAATTCAATTAATATTACAATATATTCTTTAATATATATATTTTTGGATAGAATAATTAAAAAATCAAATAATATTGAAAACATTATTAATAATATCTTGGATTTGTGTCTAAATTCAATGAATTTAAATAAAAAATTAAACAAATTTTTATTTTATCTACTTATACTTTAAATTCAGTGCATATTTAGATAAAATAGTGTGGGTACTATATTAAATTAAATTTCAACCGTTTTAAATTCTTAACTTTTTCAGTAGAAATGTGGTGTTTGGTTAAATGAATTTTTAACCAAATAATTGAATTTTCAATCACATTGATTAGTTTTTTTACCAAAAAGAAGTTCAGAAGAATACAATAATTCTCAGTCAAACAGTTGACTTTTAAAAAAATCAATTTTCAAACAAATAGCTAAATTTTTAACTGGAAAATATCAGCTTTCAATCAAAAATGGAATAGTTAAATTTTGAGTTAAAAAAACTTATTTCACACACAAAAAAACTGTTATATTTTTAAAACGAATATAATTTAAATTTTAACCAAGTAGTTTTATTTGCTATCAAAAACATGAAATGATCATTAAAATGATCAATATTTGATCGCAATGCTTAAATTTTGAAGAGAACAAAAATTTCACGCAAGAAGATGAACTTTCTACCAAGAAAAATGATTTTTTTTAAATTTCAAACAAATTTTTAAAAAAATTTAAAAAGTTGAATTTTCAACTAAAAAGACTAGAAAGGTAAATTGTCAAACAACAATTAACCCTTCGATGGCATACTTCCCGACGCGTGACATAGCTGGTACACTGGGGTATTATTGAGCCCAAGCGAGAAAGGTTTCCCACAAAGATTCAATTTATTATTTTGAGTAGCTGAATTTTTACACACTATTGGATACTAACATTAAAGAATAATGTGGATTATTTGGTTCGAAATGTATTTTTAATATGAAAAAAGATAGTAGAAGTTAAAGAATAGCAAAAAAATGACATTTGAGGCGGTTTTAAGGGGGGTATCGGACTAAAGTGACAGGGCCGTTTAAGTACCATTTTCTAATAGATAAATAATCATTTTCAACAAAATCGACGAATTTTCAACTAAAATGATGAACCTTCAACTGGAATAGTTGAATTTGAAACCAAAAACATGGATTTGCAAGCAAAATGATGTGTCTTCAACTAGAATTATTAAATTTCTACCAAAAATCAAAAATTTCAACTAAAAAGATAATTTTTCAACCAAATATTGTACAGTTAATTAATTTTTAAAACCAAACAAACAGAATTTTAACAAAAAAGTTGTAGCTGCAACTGCACTAGTTAAATCTTTAGTGAACAAATTAATTTTAAGCCAAGGAAAAAGACGAATTTTCAACAAAATAGCTCATTTTTCAACCGAGGAGGTTAATTTTCGATTAAAATGATAAATCTTTAAGAACAAAAAATTAATTTTTAATAAGATACAACCAAGTAATTAAATCTTTGTTAAAAAAATTAATTCGGGACAAAAAATGCATTAGTTGATATTTGAACCAAGAATGCTCGAAATTTTTAATAATATAAACAAAACCAGATACTTGAATTTTCACCTAATACCGTTTAATTTTGAACCAAAAACAGAATAGTAGAATTCTAAGTTAAAAAAATTGATTTGAAACAAAAAAACGAATTTTCAAAAAATTGTTTAATGCGGTAATATGAAGCTACTTTTACCAATAAAGAATCATTTTTATTTAATTTAATATTGCAATTTAAACAAAATGAAGCAAACTCTCGAAAAAATGGTCTAATTTTTAAAAAAATGCCCTGAAATTTACAAGGTTTTCCAGGTATATAAAAATTCCCTGACAAATCCAAGTTTTCCAGGTAGGGTAGACACACCTTGTTAATCTTTTATTGATTACATTTTAAAGCTTTTTTTCGTGAATAACATATTAAAATCTAGGAAGAATTGATTAAGAAACAATGTATTTTCATATTTCGTTTATTGTCATAAAAATATTAAAAAGTGTACTTCGGCGTTCCTTCTCTTTTGTAAAATTTAAGTACATACATTAAATTTGCAAGAACTAGACTATTGTACTCGATTAGAGTTGGATCTACATAAAGTTTAACGCAATTCTAGAGCGAAAAATAAAAACATTCGATTGTTAGTCGAATAAGTGTTAACATTTAGATGAAACGAGTTATTACGGTGATAATAGACATCGAAACTTCGATCTTCAGTCAAACTTCTATCTTAATTTATCAGTACTTTTTTTAGTTCTCAAGTGCAAGACTTACTTTCTAGTACATTGTCTCCTATATACAGATTGCCTCTATTGATGCTCGTTCGCAAAACGCTTAACAGTTTTACTTTTCACTACCCGATCCTAGACAAAGATTACAATATCAGAGCGAAAATATTATACCTAAAATTGTAACGCACAATATTATATTAGGCACTTGAGAAGCTCTAGTAGTCGTTGAAATATTTATAAAACAGTTACAGACAAAAAGAGAAAAATTTCTCCGATCAATCCTCGGCAATTATTTTCTTTTGTTCTCAATTTAGGGGTGACTAACATTACAAAGAATGTATCGTACGAATCTTGCAAAATATTTTTAATAATTTAATATATTAATTTCAGATTGTTCAATATATTAGTTTCCAGAGTCAACAATCAGCTAATAAATAATTTCTATATTGCACACTAAATTTTTTGTGAAAATCAAGTTTAAAACAAATAATATAACAACGAACACGAAGAAATAAAAATTTGACGATTTCACAAGATTTATTACGATAAAATACACATGCTCCACAATCTTTAAAAGCTCTTCGTAAGAAATTGTTCTATTCAGAGTCCTTTATTTAAAATCCGCCTTTAAATCGTTTTTGATTATGCAAATCGTGTATGATCACAAAGACTTTCTCAGAAAAATATTAAATAAAAGTCGATATTTAATAAACACTGCATCAAGTTTCAACTCGACTTTGCAATTGTCCTACCATTTTTCGTACCCATCCAGCTTGACTTTGTCCGGCGGAAACATCGTCGGTCTCCTCATTTCCAGAAGAAATTTTATCCTCACTAGAAGATTTCTGTACCTCACTTTGATCCAGGGCCTTGAGAGCATTTTCAGCGTCCGAGTTTTTCAAAACCTTTGTTTTGAGCTTCAGATGATCTGGTTTTTGCATAACTACCGGTTTAGGTTTAACTTCGCACCCAAGCCTCGAGAAATTAGAATCTGGTTTTTTTTTCGCAGGAACAGGAGGAGCAACTTTAGCTTTAATAGGCATTCGATTAATCGCTTCTTCAAATTCGATGAGGGAAGATCGAATCGTGAGAGTATCTTCTCCATCACTGAAAATCGCACTATCTCTAAAAGCGTCTTCAACATCAACGTCTATATAATTTTCTATAGTTTCGAAGGATCTTTCGTAGAAGCTGTCATTTTCACTATCTAGCCTTTGTTTATTTAGCTCTTCCTCCCTTTTTTCTACTGCTTTTCGGGTTTCTTCAATGTTTTTGGTATCTTCGGCACTCTTATTTTCTTCTCTTTTCTTGTCTTCGGAATCTTTATTTTCGGAAAGACTTTGTTTGGATGCAGCGAGTTCTGCTCTTTTGCTTTCGGAGAAAAGTGTTGTTGGGTCGGCGTAGTCGGACTGAGCAATGCGAGCTCCTAGACTAGAACTACCCTGTTTGTAATAAAGTAAGGGAGTTCGGTTGATGATGTTACCAAGCATCTCCTCAACATCTGATGATGATTCCTTGGAAGATTTGTATTTGTGCTTCTTTTTTGTCTTGCCTCCACTGATGGATCGGTAAAACTTTGTTCGCTCTAATTCGTCACTGTACTCGAGAGTTTCGCTGCTTACGGTGGATCTCAGACCTTGAAGTCGACTTCCAGCCTTGGAGAGGACGTTCTTGAAGGTCATGCTTCCGCTTCCGTTTGGCCTACAAGCACATTTCAATATATATTTTATGCAACAAATTATCACTTTCTTGTTTTATTTAAAAGCGAGAGGTTAGTATTCCGGACTTTTGGTTAACACTAGAATGCAAGATTCCATGGAATTCCAAAAAATTGCATATACAGGGTGTCCGAAATTCTGGAAACACCTAAATAACTGTCCAGCTAAAATATTATTCAAATGGGTCAATGTCACTCTTGGAGTAACTATCAACGGGAAATCGAATAGTGACCTTTAATTTGGCCTTGATCTTGACATTCAAGGTAACTTCAAGGTCAAATTTGCGTTTTTAAATGGAAACTCCTATTTTTGACATCGGCAATCGAAAGAGCGGAGGATTTTACTTTTAAATATGTACTTAGATCATAATTCCGCAGACCTGCAAAGTCACACCTGACCTAATATCTGAATACACATTTAAAAGTAAAATTTTCAACTCTGTCGATTGCTGATCTCAAAAAAAGGCGTTCCCAATTAAAAACATAAAGATGAGCCTAAAATGACCTTGAAAGTCCATTTCAAGGTCAAATTAAATGTCATTGGATTTCTCGTTGAAAGTTACTCCAAGAATGACCTCCAACTGAGAAAATACAGAGCCGTCCCGTTAACCCAAGCCGGAACTTGTTTCAGTTTCAATTACCTTCAGCTGACCTACAAATTCACACCTGACCTATGACCTGAGTACATATTTAAACGTAAAATTTCTTGCTCTTTTCGATTGCCGATGTCAAAAATAGGGACTCCCATTTAAAAACACAAAGCAGACATTGAAACGACCTTGAAGGAAAAGTTCAAGGTCAAATTGAAGGTCACAATTGTATTTCTTCTTGAAACTTACTCTAAGAATTACTTTAACCCATTTGAATAATATTTTATTCAGACAGTTATACAGATGTTTTCAGACTTTTTGGACACCCTGTATATGACTTAAAAATATGGCATTAGGTTGCAAAAAGTTCCATGGGATATTAAATTAGATTGCATAAGATACTACAGGATTGCGTGAGATTGCAAGGGATTTTAAAGGATTGTATGAGATTGAACGAAATTTGATAGAGTTCGCTTGAGATTTTATAGAGATTGGATGAAATTGCAGGATATTGCAAGCGATTTTTTTGATGTCATTTCCAATGGGAACAAATTGACCTTGAAATGAACTTGAAGGTCATAGTGACAGTAATCATTAAGGACACTGCTGAATACGCCTGGTGGAAGTTAGTAACTTTGCTCGTTACGAAAAAAATTCAAAAGCTTCTATTCTTAGGTGTATAGACCTTGGTTAGGTTTAAATGTCCTTAGAGTGGCCTACAAGGTGACAATGTACCTATGAACTAAGTGCATATTTGAACTTAAAATTTCCCACTGTATCGATGACAGATGTAAAAAAAAGGTGGTTTCCAAATTTTTAGGTTGTCTTTCAAAAAACCTTGAAAATCATCGTCAAGATTAAAATAAAGGTCACCATCGAATTTCTCGGCGAAAGTTACTTCAATAATGACCTTGAACTCCCTGTAAAATATCTTACTTGAGGAAATATTTAGCCGTTCCTGAACTTTTGTGACACCCTGTATAGTCTAAATTGCATGGGATTGTAAAGGATTGCATGATATTCAATGGGATTGCTCGAGGTTGCAAGAAGTGCAGGGCATTGCACGAAATTTCTTGGAGATCGTTCAGGATTTTATAGAGATTGCACGGGATGGCAAGAGATTGAAAGAAGTGGATGGGATTGAACGAAATTTTATAAAGATCGCTCGAGATTTTATACAGATCGGTTGAGATTCCACAGGATTGTACGAGATTGCAAGCAGAGAATTTGATTGCACGAAATAATTAACCTCTCGTTAAAAACGGACACTTTTAGAAATGCATTCAAGGATTATTTTTTGTTTAGTCGAAACATTCTTCAACTTCTTTCTGAAAATGGAATATATAGTATACGTCTACTATTTTCCGCCTTAACGATTCTAAATTCCAAAGCGTTATAGCTTGAAAAGGTAGAAAGAGAACATTCTAATCGCTCACTCACCTATAAATTTTATGGTCAGGATGAACGTTTGTGATGGTAGGAGCGATGTGTAGATCCGAGTAGGCGTCCGTCATTCCATCGTTGAACGAACCGAAGAAATTCGAAGACGAAGTGGAAACAGAGGTAGGAAACTTGGCAATTCTGCCTCCGGTTTGGCAAGTGGAAGCATATCTTTCCATATCCTCCAAGTTGATCTCGGCAGGTTTATCCGAAGCGATTGTAAAAGGCCGCTCGCTCATCGGTTTGCCGTCCCTCTGGAGAAACCTAGGCTTCGTTGGATGTAGACAAGAAGTGGGGCTAATTTGGAAGCTGCGAGGCAGCGAACCGCTTTTTTGAGGTGAGATCGGCAAACCTTCACAGAGCTTCGTTAACCAGACTGCCGGCCTTATTGGACTGTCGCTTCCTTCTTGATCCTTCACATCTTTCAAAGTCTCCCAGACGTGCTGCAAATTATCGTAATTTCCGAACCCTTTCGAGTCCTCACTCTCAACATCAACTCGCTCACAACTGTTGCTTGTTTCAGTTTTCTTCGCCTCGCCTGGCTTCTCTCTCTGAACTTCTTCAACACTCGATGTCGAATTTTCCCTTATTCGAAGCGCAGTCTTGATAATCTTGCTCTCAGTCACGATAGTCTGCCTCTTAAAAGCTTCGAATACTGCTCTTTTTTCAAGAACTCGGTTCGTTTTCTTCTGCGTGTCTTCCAACTTGGCTTCAGTTTGACGAAGATTATCGTATCGCAGTCGAAGAGATGATTGATTGTCACGTTGTGGCGTCGAAGAAAGAGAATTCCAGGCGTTGTTTGTCCTGACGAATCTTTGTTCGCGTCGAATATAGGAACTTCGTAATCTGGTACTTCGATTGTTCGTCGAGTCATGGGTGTAATTTGTATTTTCGGTGTCACTTTCGTCGGAACTGTCAACGGAAATGCATTTGTTGAATCGTTGTTGTTGTCTCACGTTCAAAATGCTGTTGGTTCTCTGTTTCTCGAGGAGCTTTTGGAATTCATGATTCTGCATTAGGATGTGGCCCACTATTTCTTCAACAGTTTGGGGCTGAGGTTCTTCTTCATTTGTGTCTTTGGTCTCGGCGATGAACGAATTATTTTCCGAATTAATCGTAGAATTGTCGTCTTCGTTTGTTATGGCTGTGCAGTCACTCTCTGTGTTTCCAAATTCAGCATCTACTGGCTCTTCTTTCTGCTCCTCGTCAGACATGTTCAGACTTATGTAGGACTGAAATCCAGGCTCAGACTTCCTTCTCCAGCTTGTAAAGCGATCCTGAAATAAAAATATAAAATTTTTTTTATTGTATCAGCGATTTCAGAAATGATCTATTTATCGGTAAAATTCTGGGTCCCGTGGGCACTCACTCTGGTATTGCTTGCATAATTGGTCATTCTTACCTTGACTTTCGAGGCACGCGTATCACAGGAACGATTGAGGCTTTGTTCTCCGGATCCACAGTTTGTGATAGAGTCTTCCAACTGATTCGTATGCGAAGACTAAAACAATATTCAAAAAAACAGAGAAGATAAATATAAGAAAATTATAAACATTTGTTAACTATTTCTGCAGTCATTTTTGATTTACTTACGTCGACTCCAGTTCCATGGCCATCCGATTTTCTTCCTTTTTTTAACTTTTGGCGAATGCCAGCCTCGGATCTTCTTCTCTCCCTTTCTTGTTTTCTTTTCTCTAAATACTCTGGCGGTGATGAATATTGCTTCTTTGCCAAGACTTTGTCTATTGTGCCGCAGTCTTCTGTAATTAAGAATAATAAATTTATGTTCTGCTACTAACCCTCGAGGGAAATTAAAAAGAAGAATTGTTTAGATATTACCTTCCGGTTGCCTCTGCCCGATTTGCAAAACTAGTTGTCGCGCATGCGATGGTATCACTGCGTTGTAATTCTCTAGAATCACACTCTTTATTTGGAGAGTCCACTCCCTCTTTTGTTCCAAATTTCGCGCCTGAAATAAAAATAAATAACGTGTTCTTAGACGTCCAAAAGTAAATTCATGAAATTCTCATTAAAGTTAGAAATCAGATCGTACTTTTATGTAATGTCAACTAGGGTAACTATGTATCAACGTATTATTCCGCAGAAAATAGGAATATTGTTTATAAGATGTGCAAAAAGCTTGATAAAAAAATAAGAGAGTAAAGAAAAATAATAAAAATGTACTGAACAGGGCTCGGATGTACTAGAAGGCTTCATAAGTCGCACTACTCACATAAAAATACATAGAAAGTCGCATGGAATTTCGAGAAAAGTCCACCAAAATTGGAATCAAAATTCTAAAGATAATGATGAAAAACAGTATCAAACGTTGAATGTCTGAAATAATAACTTTATATTTTTTAGGAATCCAGCTCATTGATTTTCAAATATTCGTTTCATAGTCAAAATAAAATTTAAACTTAAAACCATTATTCAAGAATAATTTGTAAGTATTTCTTTCTGAAATGTGTTAAACTTGTAAATTTTGATTATTCTACAATGAGAGAAGCTTATAACTTATATTAAGTTTGAACATCAGGGACATTAATTTTGAACATTTTAAACCTAAAATTACTCAATAATTCAGACATAAGCTTTAAACGATATAATTGGAATATGAAATGAGTCTCTTTTTTTAAACATAGACTTCGCAGCCAAAATTACTTTTGAAACATGGGAAATTGAGTGATTTTTAACGAAAAGAAGCGAATAAATTCTTTCAAATAAAAGTAATGCAAATACAATATTGTATTCAATATGAAACGCTTAAAATTACTTAAAATGAATTTTTAACAAAAGAGTTGAGTTTTCAAGTTAAAAAGTCTAATGATTTAGAAACCTGTATAATTTTAATCCTAAAAAATTATTTTTTAATCAAATGATTGAATTGAAAAAAAAACTTCAACCAAATAGTAACATTTTCAAATAAACTATATGAAACATCCAGTACAAATGAGGGATTTTTTTACCAAATATTTGAATTAAACAAAAATTTAATCAGTTGCATTTACAGCCAAGTAGTTGAACTTTCAATCAAAAGAGACGATTTTTCAACAATATGGATGAATTTTTAACCAAACAGTTGAATATTCACGCCGAAAAGACGGTTTTTTAGAAGACAGTTAAATTTAAAAAGAAAGTGAATTTTTAAGTGAAAAAATTACTTTTATACCATAAAATAGGAACTTTCAATGGAAAAGGAAATTTTTCTTAACCCTAAAAGCCAAATGTTCAACAAAGCAGTTAAATTTCGAGGAAAAGACGACTTTTTAACAAAACAGTTGAATTTTCAACGAAATAGTCCAATTTTAACCAAAAGGAATGAATTTTTAACCACTAATTGTTGGATTTCGTATTGAGTTATAATAATTTAGTTCGCATTTAAGAGAAAAAACGAGAGAAAAACGTAGTTTCTTGAAAACAAGGCAAAAAAAGGAATTCTTTGAAAAAGGTGAATCGGTTAATGAGTGTGAAAACTGTAATTGAATTTAAATTTAGTCGATTTTAAATATTTTCGACTTAAAAAAGTCCAACTGTTAAGGTTTGCAATTTGAAAAAATTAAAACTTTGAATATGGATGCAAAGAATTAGAAATTGTTCAATTTCAAAAGCTCTCAATTCAACATTTTCTCAGAATAAAGGTTTAAGGAGAAAGTATTCTGTTTTTAATGTTCTATAATTTGTTATAATATAATTTGTTCTAGATGTGAATTTAAACTTTAAAAGTTTTTTTTGTAATTAAAATCGAATTTAAGTATAGCGATCATCTGAGAAAAACAGGAAAAATTCGCTTAGTCGCATTTCCTTCAAAAAGACGCAGAAAGTTGCATTTTTTCAAAAAAGTCGCAGACAGTCGAAAAAGTCACATAAAAACATAAAAGTTGATCTACAGTTACCCCGGTTAATAGTATCTATTTAAATTATTTCTTACCTGTAAAGTATACTGCAAACGTGGATTGTCGAAGGGAATTACGTGAAAGCTAAAAGGTTCTCCGGGAATGCTTTCAATCAACATTAGATTTGAACACTAAAAATGCACAAACAGATATAAGAGTAAATACAAAATAATTGAAAAATGAGAGAGAGAGAGAGCGAGAGAGAGAATATTATGAATGAAGATGGAGAAAAGATTTTTTTAAACTTTTACAATTAAAGAACTGTACCATAATGTGAGTTTTATAGACGAGCAGGCCATCTTCTTTCTTTTTGGTGAGGAGAAGCATTTTTTCGAAGAGGAAGGCGTGTCTCGGAGCTTTGGCACCTCGCATACGGAATCTTCCTTCCGCGACCAGTTCTCCACTCGTGGTCAAATCGGGACCAGTCCAGCCATACAATAGAGACTGTATTTCTTGAACCCGCACAGCGTGTTCGTGTTTCTTTTGCATTGCATTGATATGATCGGCGATACCGTTCATCGCTTCCAGAGCACCTTCTATCGCCTTGCTCCCCTCGACTTGGTTTTCTTTGTCGTAGTAACCAGCACCATACTCTTTTGCTAAATTCTAAAATTAACAAGAAAACGAGGGGTAAATTAATCCAGGCCCGGCTCCAAAGAATCCTTACAATTAATCCTTAAGGTTTCCTCAATCCTTACTCGTTTCTCGAAACATACTGTTTTTTTAATTAATCCAATTATCATAATTATAAAGATTTTTTAATTAAAATTAGGGCTGATAGTATTTTTTTCTGAAATTAATTATTTAAAAGATTTAGTTTGAAAATAAAAATAATATTTTGTATCCTTCGTCTCGGGTTGAACTGACCTGACTCATCCGTAGAACAATGTGAGTCAGTCCTTCCTTGGACATTATATTTTATAATTTAATTTATCATTATTTTTACCAGGTGGCCGGAAAATATTTAATTTTTGTCACTTTAAACAAAAAAAAATAAAATGTGTGATAAGATAATAATAAAGAATTATTACTTTGATCAAATAATAATAATTTCTTATCAAATGATTAAGTTTTGATTTTTTAATCTAAGTTTTGGTCCTCATCTCAGGCCAGAAAACCATTATTTTTTGTGAACATAAACAAAACAAAAATCAAACTTTATGTCGATTATATTAAGATTCAGTCCCTATCCATGGTTGAAATGCATTATGACATTAACTGCAAAATTTAACAAATTTACAAACATAACAATTTTTGGAAAATATACATAATAATGCAATTTAGGCTAATTAAATTACAAAATTTAATGTCTCAGACAGGACTGATTCACATTGCCTCACTAACGATTACGGGGCGAAAGATAAAAAATCTCACTTTTATTTTCAAAAAAATCTTTTAAAAAATGAATGGCAGAACAAACATAAATATTGCCGACCCTAAGGCCAATTCAAAATCTTGTTTACCAACCGTGAATATTTTACACATTTAATGTTACTTTATACTAGCAATCATGATTCTTGATAAGTTTCTTTTTAGCAGTAAAATTTTTAACATAAATGTCTTTAAGTACAAAAAATGGAATTCTTATTATTTAATCGTAAAAATATGTCGTGCAGAAGTAGAATGGAATTCAATAGCCGATCCTCAAAGCCCGTTATACTCAATTTTCTTTAGAGTTCAAGAGATTTGACTATTTTTCACGGTTTTGAAAGGCTTTCAGCAGGTTTCAAGGAATTTACAAGATTCCAATGACTTCAGAGAATGTTTATCATTTCACAGGGTTTTTATGGAATGGTTTTAAGTGATTTTTGATGGATTTAAATTTTATATAAAAAAATTCTAAACGTTTTATAATATTTCTATAAATTATAAAGAATTTCACAAAAACTGAACGGATTTCAAATATTTCGATTAATATGCGGTTTGAAAAAATTCTCTTGAATCTCGAAAGATTTGAAAGGATTCCATAGGATTTATGATATTTTAGGATATTCAAAAAGATTCTAAGGGTTTTCAGAAGATTTCCAAGATTTAAAAATCTTTCTAAGGATATTTAAGGCATTTTATAAGATTTTCTAACATTCCAATAATTCTAGGGGATTTTGAAGGCTATCAATAAGTTATTTTGATCAATATCCCAGGATCTCAAATGATTTCTTAGGGATTCAAATATAAGATTTCATGGAATATCATCAGATTTCGTGTATTTTCACGAGATTTAAAAATATTTTAGGTTATTTCAAAAGATTCCCAGGAATTTTCAATCGCTTAAAAAATGTCAAGGTATTTTAAAATATTTCAAAATATCCAATTGTGATATATTTTTAAAGAATTTTGGAAGGCTCGAAGGAATTTTATAGGACCTATAAGGTTTAAGAATATTTAAAAAGATTTTGAGGAATTTTAAAAGAATTTTTTAACAGATTTAATAAGATTTCCGAAGATTTTAACGATTTTAAGGAGGTTTGAAAGCTCTCAAGTTATTTCAATAAATTTTCCTGAATTTCACAAGATGACATTAGATTTAATAGAATTTCAAAGATTTTTTTAAGGGATTTTGTTGAAATTAAACCGAGTGTAAAGATTTGAAGTGATTTTATAATAATTCAAGGGGTAACAAGAGGAATTTCATAAGATATAAGGAGTTTTAATAGGGATTTCAAAATTTTAATGGTTTTTTTTTCAATATTAAACTAAATTTTTGTAATATTGTAATATTGCAATATTGTAATATTGAATACGATAGTATTTACACAAAAGGCTCTCTTACTGTAACTCTAACACTCGAGAAAGATCATTGCTAATGGCATTTTTTGACTAAAAAAATATGTACAGAGAGAATTTTGAGATGGTGATTTGTTTGTATTCAACGCCCAGGAAACAACAATTGTATTTAAAAAAGAACAACCTTTTGTTACGACTTTATTCTGGCGATTTTAATGAAATTTAATATAATTAATTAATATAATCTCTGTCGTGTTACGAACATTTAAAGACAAAAAATCAAATAATCAATGTGGCTCTTTTTAAACAAAGTTGATTTTTAGATTTCATTGATTCGAAATGCAAAATACTTTCAGAAGTACTTTATATTTTGTATGTTACCAAAACTCGCCAGTTAAAAACTCGGATAAATTATTTTCACATTTTTCTCAAATGTTCCTGGGATGAAAAAGAATCATAATCAATTAAAGAAATCCAGTGAAAAATAATTTTGTGCAACATTTACTATATCTTTTTGGGGAAAATTTTTAATTTTAAACTAATTCAATATTTCCATTTAGAATCGATTAAATCGCACGTGGGTACAGAGCTCCGGTGGCTCAGGCGATAGGGCGTCAGACTTCTATATGGGAGGTCGGGAGCTCGATCCCTAAGCCGGTACCAATGGAAATTTTTCTATGTACTTCTACCGAGTCTCTGGTGGTTCGGATCCCACCTTAAACTGTAGG
>JAAAKG020169406.1:0-27737 GCA_010014905.2 Druon quercuslanigerum | reverse complement strand
CTGCTGACTTTTATGAATGACATGGGAATCAGTGTTGGACCAAGCGCTCACGAATATGCAAGGTTGCAGGACAGCTGTCGTATTGCCAGGGCCGAAAAGAAAACTGAACAGCAGACTAAAGAAGCCAGAATTCAACGTAGACTTGAAAGAAAAGAAGCTCTGGACAACGAAACTGCTGCAGACAATATACTTTATGGCGCTGGAATCGATGATTCGGTGTAAGTAAAAAAAATAATTTTTTTCTTCACTTTTTCGGGGTTTAAAACTTTAAACGTGTTTTTCTCGAAACCACATTTTCAAAGTCCGTGTCCATCGTCATTCAAAAACTACTGCACCTATCTTTCTCAAATTTTGCACGAACTTTTTACATATAAAATACCCGCCCCCAACGGTTCCGGTTTCTTTTTTTTTTTTACATTAAGGGGTTTTACAGCTACAAAATAACGGAATTTTTCGTGAAAAATCGCAATTTTGACTTCAAATGACCACCAAAAATTTGTAAATAAAAAAATAAATAAAAGGAGACCGTTGGGGGGAGGAAAAACTTATGTTTCAACAAAAAAAGTTTGGTTTTTTGATTTCAGATAATCCTACGCTAAGATATAGTGGCCACCGCAAATCATCTTTTTCCGAAGGGCTCCTCGAAAATGCTCCGTCACCGGCTTATTTCTCGATATTTTTCCACACAAAAATTACAGAATATTGTTCAAATGATGCTTTATAATATGCAAAACATTTAAATATATTTACTTTAACCGTATCGCTAAAAAAATTCGTAAAAAAGATCTTTTTTTCACCCGTTATCCCCACCCCCCTTAAAAGAAAAGCATTGTTTTCTTGCTTGTTTTTTTATTAAATTCAGAAATGCAAAAACTTTTTGAAATTCAAGTCCTACAGAAATACCTTCTTGACCTTCTGGGTACAAATTTCGTCAGTGAGTTAAGATATTATATTTCGTAAAAAAGAAATAGAAACAATATAATAGCTAAAGTATGAGAGACCGTTATCGTTATAGATTCTAAAAAGCTTTATGCTTAACGCCATATTGGATTTTACATTTAGAATTGACAAATTTTTACATAAAATTTAAAGCTAGAAATGTCGAACACCCCCTTATACCCAGCTTAATAAAAATATTTGAAAGAAAATTATTTTTGACCGCCATATTGGATCGGCTACTTTGAAATGTCGAAATTGCACATCAGATTCGAATTAATTGATGCCAAGAAGATTCATATACCATGCTTCATACAAATAAATATGAAAAAATATTCTTGAATGCTATATTGGATTTTAGGATATTTTAAAGGGTCTCCTAGTCCACTGCGGGCTCCTAATCACGCTGTTTTGTTCAGAGCTTGAAATTTTTTCAATATTTTGGCATGGAGGTTGGATATCTAATAGTTTAAAGCAAGATGTTTATAGCTGTAAGGGTACTATATGTTCATGTCGACGTAGCTAGATAGATGGGATCGTTTTAAGTTAGGCGTGAAAAGTTACGAGGTCAACTGTCCGCACTTGAAATGCCACGTAGATAAGGATATAGTTATAGATGATTGTTTGAAAGTTCGACATGTCCCGTAGGAAGAAAACTATCACTACAAGCTGAAACTACCACGTACACAGTTAAAAATTTATTATTCGAGAACGTACGCATTTCTTAAGGTAACAGCTGTAGATATCGAAATTTTATCACGTCATCAATTAGAAGTGTACCATTTGTGCACCTAGAGATATCTGGATAGATATGATAATTACAGGATAGACTATTAATGTGAAGACGTTACCATATGTTCACGCTTCAACTACCAGGTATATCCAAGCACCACTGCAGTTGTCTGTAGTGAAGGGAAGGTGATAACCCTACTTGGCGCGTCCCCAGGTGGCGGGTAGGAAAATTTTCGCTGGAAACAGAGGGTAAAGCAGGAATAAAATACGCCTTGAATACCAAACACACTTAAAACCCCAAGTCAAGGCGTGAACTACCGTGCCGAGGACTGAGTGGTACCAGGGAGTGATGTCTCGCATGGTGTCTCTAGGGTACCAGGTCGCCTTCTAGAGTATATAAACCTTACTTCCGCATGCAAGACTCTGCGGGGGTGAACCTTTACTTCCCTAGCTACTCGTGGAAACATTATAGATTATCTATTACAAACACACGTTAAAGAAGTGAACCGGAGTATTTGTGAGGAGTTAAGTGGTCCTTTGGACGTTAAGGAGGTGGACAGGAGAAAACTGTCAGTTAACAAGGTGGACATTGCTGAGATGGATGTGAAACAGTTAACAAGGTGGACATTGCTGAGATGGATGTGAAACTCTCAGAGACATATCATCTCTTACATGAGTTGCAAGGCACGATACAAGCAGTCGTAGAATTTAGTAAGGACAAAAAGGACATGTGGCTCAGGGAGAGGAAAGTTAGAGAGGTCTGGATGGAGCTAGGACCTGCAGCGGACAGCAGAACAAAGCTGTCCACTGCTATCAAGGAGAAGGTTGGGGACGCGGGAAGCGTACGCGAACTCATCCTCCGTGTTGAGGTCGAGGTTCTGGACCTCGACAAAATACGGATAAGGAGGAAGTGAAAGGTGCCGTCAGCCTTACTAAGAATCCCTTCAGTGGTCAACTGAAGACCTGCGTAAAAATAAGGGAAAAGTTTTCCGCAATGCTAGCGCGACAGGATACCTAAAGATAGAATGGATGTCCTGTTGCGTACGCAGAAAAACGGAGGTCCGCAGGTGCTACCGCTGCTTACGGTTCGGCCATATGGCAGCTTGTTGCGAGAGCCCAGACCGTCAGAGGGCCTATTAAAGATGCAGCAAGGAGGGACTGCAACGTGCGAAAGCACACCGCAATGCTACCTCTGCGCCGCAAAGGAAGGAAAGCACCGGACAGAGCATCAGCCGGGGAGGATGCGGTGCTTGGCGTGTGGAAATTCAGCCTCGTTGAAGAATCCTCCCGGACGCATAAGCTAATGAAAGACCTACAGAAAGATCCTAAGCTGGGACAAAAGAGAAGAGCCAAGGCAGGGCTAAAGAGCGGCACCCTCTTGAAGTAATGCGAAAGCGGTTCCGGGGGGGGGGGGGCATTATTCCAAGAAGAAACGGTAGTGTTTTTAGTGGGTCGTTAGTAGCATTGTTCTAGTGATTAATTAAGATATTTGTCTATATTTATATACACTAGGATCGCTATAGTGATGTTATAAATATCCCTACACTAACGAGAAGTACGGACCCTTTACGGTGTCTTATAAGAAAGCTTTTCACCAGCCCTCGTTAAAAAATCTGCTAGTTATATAGTTAAAAATGCTCCATCTGTGAACGTCCACAGATGACATATTAACATGCGTGCACGTCTAAATTTCAACACGTATGCAGTTAGAAGTGTAACATATGTTCAAGTCGACCTATCTGGTTGATATATTAATTTCAAGATAGACGTTTAATAAAAAGGCGGTATTATATGTTTATGATTTAACTACCACGTGCACAGTTGGAAATGGACTATCTGGGAACGTACACAGCTGGAAGGGTAACATCTGTAAACGTCTAAATTTCAATACGTTTGCAGCTAGAAGTGTTCGCGTATGTATGTGAACATAATTTACACGCAAAACTAGAGTGAAGATCTTTATTTCGCTTAACAAGCCAGCAGTGTAGGACTAGAAAGTAGTTTTCAAAAAAATCTAATGTATTGTGACTGCAAAATTTATGGAATATGATTAGTTTTATAGTAACCAGTATTTGATTACACACTTTTAACCGATGCAGAAGCAAAGTAGCGCGTAGAAAAGAGCTTTTTCCGAAAAATCAGAATTTCTCTTAGATGACGAAGAAAATATAAGGAAATTAGAATCAGATTTATTAAGGCACTGTAAGTATGAAATCATTGACATGATTTTTTTTAGAACTAGGAATATAGATTTTGTAATGCATTATTTTAAGCTCTAAAAAACACTGAGGTATCAAAATAATTAATTAATAAATTACAAAAATATTTGTATGAGTACAGATAAAAACACTTTTACCTAGAAAACAATTAAAATAATAAAAGAAGGATGTAAAAAAGGTACGTGTAATTATAAAGTCTCTGACCAAATGGTTATTCTGAATATGATATACCTGAAATAAACAATTCCTATTTACGCAGTCAAGAACATAAAAAGGTACTTTTTGATCACATTTTCTTTTTGTTGCAATAATAAAACATTCGAAAATTAAAACTTCTTATATTCCGAATTCTGCAATTTAAAATGTTAATCTCATATTAACGAATTTAAAAAAAAAATTATTTTTTCGAAAATTACTTTTTTTGTGCTTCAAACTATCTCTTTGAATGGCAATTTAACAATTTTGTTAACTCTGTTCTTTTCAGTAAGAACATAATCTTTTTGGTTGAAATATCAACAATTATTTTTTAATTTTTGTGTTTTTTTCATTAAAAACTAGCTTTGTCAAATAAAAGGTAAATATTTAATCAATTAGTTAAAAATTAACTTTCTCTTAAAATATTCGACTGTTTCCTTGGATATTTAAACAAATTCGTAAAAAATTAAACAATTTCGGGAAAAGTGATCTTTTTGTAGAACATTTATATTTTTCGTTCAAAAATTTAACTGCTTTTTCATATTTATAACTTCTTGTGAATTTATTATATTACATTCTAAATAATTTTTTATTTTAACCAAAGCATTTTGTTTCACTATTAAATTACAAAATATCTTTACTAATAGAATCAGTAATTTGTCTACTAATGTTGAGTTTCCCACTCTTCACTGATAATATCTGTAAAATTTCACTTGCAATTGGTTATGTTTTGACAATTTAGATTCACCGATGCAATAAAGTGCCTCATGCAGTCAAGCTGCTGTTTGACCGCTCTAAAGTTCAATTTAAAAACGAATCCTCAAGTGCGGAAATTTTATGCGAAAGCGCAGAGGTGGGGGGGAGGGAGGGCGCGCACAGAACGATAGGAATAAAACAAAATATTTACTGATCAGGTAAATTATAACATGTATTTATTCATATACGGAAGGAGCAAATTAAAAATACAATTTCTCGATATTTCAGTAAAAACTATAACAAAATTGAAAAAATTTAGAACTATTTAAAAATTTTAAAAATTTTATATTGAGTTTTGATTTAATTCGAGATTTAAAAACTTTAAAAATATTGTTTTAATGATTTTTTCACATTTCATAACAGTGAAATTTTAATGAAAAATTTATCAGCAATCCGGGGAAACAACTGGACACTTTGTCCAATCTTCTGCCACCAGTGCGTCTACGTTCATCAGGTTATTCACAAGAACTTGGTGAGCATTATCGAGATCGGTTTGTAGTGGTGTTGTACTTCTTGCCAAAACCCAAACATTATCAACACTAAAAATATAATCATACTTTTAACGTACCCATTACTTAATTTAAAAATTATTAGTCCATATCTTCTTACCCTTCAGCTGATAATTCACCGCAAGTGAAATGGATGGAAGTGGTAAGATAGTCGGTATGTAAAATCCATTGCTCGTCATATTGGTGACCTTCAAATTCTGCAAGAAATTTCGCTTCACCTGGACGACCAACTAATCTCCCAAAACCATCAAGTTTTATTCGTTTGTGGGATCTGAAAATTATGACAAATACTGTAATATTAATAAAATAATATATCAGCCAGTTTGAGCGCGCCCGGGGCTCGCGACTGTTGGTCCTCGAACTCGGTCTTTGTATATTCCACAGATTTTTAAAACTGAAGGTCAAAACTTTGACAACAGTAATTTGGCGATACTGAATGCTCTTTTGTTAAAGCTTCTTCGGCTTTAACGAAAACATTCTCATCACGTATCTCGTGCTTTGAACTAGAGTTTGTCTCTCAAATTGTACATCATTTCTATAAATATATATTATTACAAGTAAAATTGTGCATTCAAATCAAAAAAGACGTAGTATTATTAAGTCATTTAAAAAATGCGCATTCTTTAAATAAATGTTTGCTACTTAAAGTTTTATTACAACTTCTGCCCGTTTTCAAAAACTAAATTTTCTCATTTAAAATTTTACTTTTACGATTTAAACGTCCTTCATCGTTCATTCTCTCAACATGCCCGAACCCTCTTAACCGATTTCTTTACCATGTGTCAATTGGTGTCTCTTCCGCACTAGTTGCATATTGTTATCTCACTCTTTCCTTCGTACACCATATTTTTTCTATTTTATTTATTTATTTTTTTTTTTAGTTTTAAGGCCCAAGCTTCCATGGATGCATTAAGTTTATTTAACAGTCTTCTATTGAGTCTGCCATAACCTTATCATCTGCGAACGCTAACCCACGTACCCTTACTTTTCCGAGATCCACACCTTCTTTGTCAAAAAGAGCTTACCCTGCGAATAAGTAGCTTTGAGTATATTTTACTTACAGTACTTAATGAGCTGATCCCTCTTGAATTATTTCAGTCGCTTTTATGCACCTTTCTTTTATATATTGATTCGATAATCGCTTTTTTCCAATTATCTGAGACTTTTCCCTTCTCGATCGTCTCATACGTCACGAACTCTCGATTCATACAGTCATATTGTTTACATTTGAAAATTTTTCAAAATTTTAACCACGAAATTAAAAAATGCAGAATAGAAATCCAGGAAATTCAACATTCGCTATTAAGATGAGATAATCTTATTATTGAAAATTGAACTATTTTACTCTATATGGTTGGGGGGGGGGGATTATTTTCGTTAAATTATGTATTTTATTGCCATTATTTTCAAGAATTTTCCAACCGCAAATTTCACAAATTTATACAAAAATTGGATTAATTTTTCAAATTTCATAAAGTTTCATGGATGTGGAATGCAGTTCTAAAGTCTAAAAGAAATATCGAGGTTTAGGATATTTTTAATTCATAGAACTTCAGGGATATGGAAACCACTTCCAAAGTGTAAAAAAATGTATGTATATTTATTTCGTGCCCAGAGTTCTGTCCTTCCTCCCAACCCTCCCCTTATTAAAAAAATAATATAAAATCAAAAATTTAATTTTTTTTATTCATCAATTTCGCAGTATTTCAAAGACCTAAGAAAACGCTGCTGACGGTTGGTGACCTTTTCAGCATAAAACACTAACCAGATATGACTCTCGGTTGAAAGTAATCCCCCCTCCCTCCCTTCGCTCATTAGTCGAATTTTGTTGGTACTATTGTTGTAACAACTCTCTTCAGCCTAGAAGCTTTGAGACACTCTTTTAGTGAATTATTAGGAGATAAAGCAGTAGGGCAACTGCGATGTAGAACACGATGCGATAGAAAATTCAATTGAGAAATTCTGTGTCACTTAGGTTAGGGGTATAATTTAGAAGTTATAAAACAGTAAGTGTGTTGTGTAGAGCCTGTGTGTGACGTTTGAATTGAAAAAATTATATTAGAAATGAGCAATTACAGTTGAAAAAAACGGCCCAAGCTGTGATAAAATGGTTGCAATAAAAATAAACACACTACGTCTGTTATCATGCCATTGCATGTTATGAATTTTAATAATATATATTTATGAAAATGATATGCAACTTGAGGGATAAAATCAAGTGTGAAGCACGAGATACGTGAGGAGAATGTGTTAGTTAAACCCGAAGAAGTTTTAACAATAGAGAATTCACCAAATTTTTTTATGTGCAATATTTTTTTGCTTGCTTAACTCTTTAAAATATTTGATACGATATTTTTTAATTCAATATGACACGCAAGGTTTTCGAGAAAATTTGGATTTAAAATTTTATGTTTATAAAAAAGTACCTTTTTTCAATTGCTTATACAGCAATATTAAGCAAAGATATGAAAATTCATGTGAAAAATAAAAAGTTGGCATTTTCCTCATATTTCGAATAAAGTATGCTAAAATCCACTTTAATTATTTATTTAACAATTCGTATCCAATATTTATAAACAAATACATTTGTTTCAATTAAGAACTGTCTCTTTATAAATTTTTCATTTTGAAATAGTGGAATAAACTTTTTTCTCAATCTGATAAAAATTTGTGACTGGGCAGTCTATTACTTCCGAAGCAATGAATTTTTAAATAGCCAGCTCGGTTGCCTACGAGATAAGTCAAACACAACTATTCACTTGGAAAATCGTATATTTCTATGTTGTTAAATCAAAACATTACACTTTGTGCGTTCCAGATCAAGAAAAACGTTTAGTCCACAATTAAAAAAAAAAAAGATTGAAAAACAGTTTCAAATTGAAAAAAGCGATTTGTTTATAAATATTTGATTTATTTTATAAAATAAATAATTAAATTTGGGTTTAGCATATTTTATTCGAAAGTTGAGAAAAAGACCCACATTTTGTCTTCGCATGAATGTTCATATCTTTGTTTAATATTGCAGTATAAACAATTAAAATTATCAAATTGAAATTGAAAAATACATATCGAATATTTTTGAGTGTTAAGTAAAAAAAATATATATTGCGTGAAAGAAATTTAGTTGCAAATATTGTGTGCAGTGCCCAATAAACTTTTATTTTACTTACGACGTATCTGTAAAATTGAGCTGAAGTTTCACTATACCATCGCCGATATCCTCGTATGTCTCATCTTCGCATGTTTGTGACGGATTAGAAGCCACCATATATTTCTCTACTACGAACCAGCGTCCTACATACTACATAAAAAATTTTCTTGTGTATAAATCAATCATTTTTCAAATTAATTTAAAAAAAAATGTACTTGTCTTAAAGATAGAAAGTAGGTGCAGATTTTTTTCTTCAAATTTTGATAAATATATTAAAAATATCTTCTTTCTTTTCAGACGGCAAAATTTGTACTATGATCTCGAAAGTTACATTAAATAGAGATTTTTTTCTTTTTTAATAATTTTTAAAATATTGAACGTGTAATTTTAAAGTTAAATTTTTTCAAATTATCTTTAAGGCAAACTAATTTCTGTCAATTTCTGCCTAGTTTTGATTCCGGTTTACTTGTGTCATATCAAAATTCTTCATTGGTGTCACATTTGGACAAGGTGTAGGAGGAATAGCATCTGCGAAGGCTCCAAGGCTGAGTAGGACGAGGAATCCAACTTGAATCATTTTTGCACCTGAATAGAATTAAAAAAAAAGAGCAATGAAGATATGATAAAGTGAAAAATTTATATAATAACTGAACAATAATTAGAAAATATTAAATAATAATAAATAATAATATGAAATTCATATTGCCAAAGATTTCACACAGATTTCAATAATTTCACATATAATATCAAATATTTCACAAATTTTGAGAATTTTTTAGAAGTTTTTATCAAGATTTTACAAAAATTTTAATCACTTCCCAAATATTTCACAGTTTTAAAATACCTCGTAAAGATTTTGGGTCGATTTTAAAAATTTCACTACGACTTAAGTTATTCCCCAAAGATTTAAGAAATAGTTTAATAATTTTAAACATATGACCAAATATTTTTAATATTTCTCAGATTTCTAAAGAATTCAGAAAGATTTTACAAATGTGTAAAAAAATTTTTAAGGATTTCTCAAAGATTTCACATATTTTAAATAATTCGCAGATATTTTGGAATGATTTTAATGGTTTCCCAGAGACATTCAAGTTTTAAAAAAGATTTAAAATATTTTGCACAGATTTTAGATAAATTTAAAAGATTTTACAAATACATAAACGATTTTTTATATTTCGCAAATGTTTTAATAATTTTACAAATATTATCAAATATTTCAAAAATATTTAACATATCACAAAGATTAGGGATAGATATAAAAGGGTTTACAAAGATTTTAATGATATTAAAAAGATTTTAATGATATTAAAAAGATTTTAATCATTCTAAAAATATGATCAAATATTTATAAAATATTTCAAATATTCAATGAAGATTTCAAGAACTTGCCAAAGATTTTAAAGATTTGACAAATATTTAAAATACCTGGTAAAGATTTCAGATGGATTAACAAGATTTCACAAAGATATAGCTTATTTCATACAGAATTCGGGTAGATTTAAAAATTTTAATTATTTGTATATATAGGCAAAATTTAAATTTTTGACATATGCTAGAATTATGAATTTTTCTGAAATCATAATGAAGTTCCCAATTAAAAAGACTGATATCAAAATATACGAATTTTTTCATCTAAAGATTCCCGAATAATGCACTTGTTTAACTTTGTCGTAAAAATACAAAAATGAATCCTCTTATTCATGAATGTTGGTAAATTTATTATGAAGATCCCATTCAATAGTCTGGCATCGAAAAAAAAAGAATTTTTCCGTCGACAGATACCCCAATGATGCATTTTTTTATTAAATTTGTTTAAGCAAATCATAAAGTTGCTCAAAAAATTATTAAATTTTCTAAAGTAATCATGAAGTTTCCAATTTAAAAAGTTACAATAGAAAAAAACGAATTTTTCTCTCAGCAGATGCCTGATTAATGGATTTATTTTTGGAAAATCAAAAAAATGTGAATTTTACTGAAGTTTTAATGATTTTCCAAATTAAAAAAGTTGGCATAGAAAAAAACTAATTTTTCTGTATAAAAATTCCAGTTTAATGCATTTAATCATCAAATTTTTTTAATTAAATTATAAGACTTCTCAACTTATTGTGAATGTTACTGAAATTGTCATGAAGTTCCAAACTGAAAAGACTGGCATTGAAAAAACCGAATTTTTCTGCCGAGTAATTTCCGAATAAGCAACTATAATCTCAACAGAAAATGTTTTTAACATAATATTGTTTCCATTCAAAGTTCTTGCAATATAACTTAAAATAACGGAGAATTATGAAAAATCATAGATAAAACTTTTTCAACAAAAAATTAGTTTAAAAAATATTTTTTTGTTTGTTGTGCGAGATTGGAATATCTTTACCTAATGTTACACTACGTAACTTAGGCGATTTTAAGAATTTTTTATTAATTAAAATCACCGGGAACGTCCAATAGCCAAAATGGCTATTTCTTTTGTTTTTCCATTAATTAAGCATGTATATATTATTAAGCATGTATATACCTACAGTTTTCTGAGCATATTTGTTTTTCTTGTATGATGGTTTAAAACGAAATCAATCCTTTTTTCGACCGACGATATTTATGAATGTTGAATCCGAGATTCAAAAAAAAAAAAATTGAGCCAAAAATCAGTTTTTAACTGAAAATTTATTGGATGGAAACTCCTTTCTCTAAATAATTCTGAATAACTATATTTTTACAATAAGTATTATTAATAAGAACAGTCATGATAAAGAATTACGTAACATAATATAAATTTACATGAGGTATCAAGGTTTAAATTAATAAAAAACATCAGATTAATGTCATAGGGTAAAAAACAAAATAAAAAGCCATGTCATTGGAGATGTACCAGTCAAAATTATTTTCATGAGTCAAATTTTAAAAAACAATTATATAAAGATTTAATTAGTCTCAAAAAATAAATGAGACTTTGACTTTATTAAAGAGTACCTTAAAAACAAGATTGAAAAGGAATCTTTATCATAGATTAGGAACGACGAACAGAAATTGACAGTTTAGGAATACTTGCAGACAGTATATGTAATGAAACGTTGACAAAACAATGGAAGAGTCCTGAATAAAATTTAAAAAAATTAAATTAGGCTGAAAACCTAAATTAAATTAATTTATTTTAAATAAATATTGATTTTCAATATTTTATTGATTAAACAAAATTTATTTAAAATTTGAAGATATAAAATTAATTTTATATTTTATTTTAAAGGAAACATGATGTGCTTGATCATAAACATTAGAAATTAACAAATTTATGTATGCAACTAAGATTTTAAAAATATAAATTAAAGTTTAAATTGACATCTGAACTTTCAATGAGAACTCTTTCATTTTTTAACGTTTCATTACGTATACTGTCTGCAGGTATTTCTAAACTGTCATGTAGTCATTAATAGATTAAAAGACTCATTTATTTTTTGGGACTTTATTAAAATCTGTATTTATTGTGTTTTAAAATTTGACTTAATAATACATTTTTTACTAACAAATTTTGAATTTGACTCAAAGTAAAGAAATACGTACTCTTGAAAAATCTTTAAGGAATAATTTCCACTCAATATTTATTATTTTGGACCCTTAATACCCTTTTATTCAGCCAAAAAAATGTTTCATGAGCATGAATAATTTCTAATCCATAAGGAAAGGGTTTTCCAGTATTTTTGTTTGTTTCCCCGGAAAGTTTAAAGAACTTGGAGAAGTTACTTCCTGGAATAATTAACACAATAAACATATATTTTTTTTTAATAATGTTTGCCCCGAAATAGATAAAAGTATTCTTTTTTGACATTAATGGACCAATTAACGAATGCCTAAAGTCCTTCTTTTAAATAAAGTTTTAACAATTGATTAACTGTTGTCACATTTAAAGCCACCTGGTTAAACATTTATGTCTATTTTTTGCAAACGTGATCTGCATAATAATATCTTCAAGCCCACGAAGCCGATTTATCGATAAAACACTTATACTATAGATTCCATATTATAGATTATAGGAGGCAAAAACAAATATAATGCTATTGTCTTTACGTTTTTTAATTATTAAACAAAATACAAATAGTTTTTGGAAAGCCAGCTCTATGTGGTCTGAGATATAATTATACATATGACTTAGAAAAAAAAGTGGACAAAATTATTTAACCGTGTGGCCTGAAAATGCAGAAGGCATTACTCATATTTCCTCAGCATGGTAATGTCTTTGTATTCGGTCGGTGTCTTATTTCCCGGGGTTATTAAACCATTCACATGTCCTCATCTGACCTCTATGATTTGAGTAAAGTAAATACTATCGAGCAGCATCTTTTTACAACGGAGGATATGTTTTAATTCAATAAATAAGCTTTTATGATGAATAAGAGCAGCTAATACACAAGAGATCTAATAGAAGAGCATCCAAATTATCAATTTATGGAATTGCTGGACCACGCTGTATCTCAGGGGGCAAAGCGAGAGCAGTTGCGACTATCACCACTGAAAAGGTGTAGCACGCGAGTAATCAGTCGAGTATACAGCGCAATATTACGCATTCCACTTTGAAACTGCTCAGACGGCCCTAACTGCTTACGTTTTGCGAATAACAATTTACAAGCAAGGCAGTGCGAGCCAAACCCCGAAACTGCTGTTATATGGGATTTCTTATGTATTTTTACAGTTCGAAATCTATTCTTTTTAGGTTATGCGGTAACTTTTTCATGAAATTCAACTTTAATCGAACTTTAATACAAAGCATACAATAGTTGATACTTTAATTTATAATGGCGATGTGAGAACAAGTAACTTTATTGGTAAACAAGAACGAAAATGGTATTTTTACAATGACTGATTTTTCACTGTTTTATTTTCCTTTAAATAATAATTTTAAAAACCAGAATTTATTAGAACCGATTAATTTCTGCTAGTTTTTTTTTTAATTTATTTAAATACACTGTTTTCAGAAAGAAAACCAGAAATATCTGGAATATGTGGCTATTTAAATTAAATATTGCTCGAATCATCCTTTAAATTTTGCATTGGTTCCAGGATTTTTGCCCTGATATAAAGAAGTTATTAAATTTTAAATATTTTTGCTAGTCGTAAGTCGCTTTTTGTTAAATATTTATCTCTGTAGTAGAAAATTATTTTTCTTTTCGATCGGAAATAATTTTTTTGACTGAAGATTTAAATATTGCATGTGTGGTAAAAACCTTATATGTTTTGTAAATATTTAATCGTGTTCTTCGTCCATTTGGTCAAAAATTCAATATTTTAGTTAAAAATCAATTTTTACGTTCTCATCTAGTTTTCAGTAAAAATGAAACAGTTTTGTTATTAACTCGTGTTTTTGTTTCAAAAATGAATTTTCTAAACTTAAAATTAAACTACTTCGTTTTAGGTTGTACATTAACCTTTTCCTTCTAAAGTTTGAGAATATGTTAAATATTATTTTTTTGATTGGAAAGTGCATTTTTTAATTAAAGTCACACCTATTCCATTTTTTGGATAATTAATATGTTTCAGTTGAAAATTCACCTTTTTTCTTTAAAAATTAATAATTTTAACGAAAAAAATAATATTTTTTGTACAAAAAATTTTATTTTTAAGCTAATTTTTTAATTCCGACCTGACATTTGGATTCAGCGTCTAAAAGTTCATAGGAAGTGTCTAAACAGATGAAGCGATTGTTACGAAACTCTCTATCTGTAATCTGAAGGCATGATAAATTCCGAAAGACTTATCAAACATTTTTAAGGCATAAAGAAAAAATACGAATTTTTTAGCTAGCTATTTTGAATAAAACTTTTTTAAGTAAGGGCATTTTGAACATTTATAAGGACTTTATTTGTTCAGATGTACAAATTCTATGTACGACAATTCGCAGTACTCAAAAACAGTTTCTCCTCGTGACTTTTTTTAAAGACATTTTAAGCCAAACAATGCACGATATGAAAAATATGTAAGAGAAGAAAATTGTTGCATTTTAGAATTCCTGCAGGATAATTATAAGAACATTTAAAATTTTCTAAAAAAAAAAGGTTCAAATTTTGACCATGCAAAAAATAATGACAAAGATTCCATTTCGCGGTCAAACTATGCAAGATACAAAAAAATCAGAAGATTAAAAATTATAAACTTGGCAAAGGAGCTACAAGTTACTTTTTTATCACTTTTTGTTAGCATTCGTCTGTTTTTGTATTATTCGTAATACATAACATTAAAGATAAAAAAATTAAATTTGTTGGACAATCAACACAAGCTACAAAAAAATAGGAAGAAAAAGTTGTTTACCCAAAAATGACATACAAATTTGCTATTAATCGTTTTTTGATAGGAAGTGTAGTTTTTTTCATCATAAAAAATGATATAATATATAAACAAATTAAATTGTTTGTTTGTTTCTGTGCGTTGTAAAAAATTTGCCTGTTTGTAAAAAAATTAATTGTTTGTTTAAATATTTATCAGTTTTATTGAGAATACAAAACTTCTACTTGTGCAGTTTGAATTTCTGCGTAGGTGTAGTAGGTATACTGGCACGGACACAATGTGATATCGGCTTTGACTCATGAAGAATCAGAATTCAGATGGTAGGGGCCTGGGGAGGCCTAGTTTTTTTTTAAAGGTCGAGTATTTTTCCTTCAAAAGAGAAAATTTTTTACTTTGTTTTTTTTACTTTTAGGAAAAATGTAGAGAAAATGTTCTACAATAGTAAAAACAAATCTGGTAAATTCCCAGTTGTCATCTAAACTTTAGGGTATCTCTTGGTGTTTAGAAATCTAGGCTGTAGTTCCTGGTTTTCCCAGTCTGTAGTCAATCGACTTGAACTTGTGCAGTTCTGCCATTTTTTCTCAATGAAAATATGTGGCTAAGTTGCTTATTTCCTAAAGTCAAATATTTATCATTTAATGTTTATAATCGAAGAATTTTTCCATCGCGCCTAATGCAATAATTCTAAAAAAAACCCTGAATTTTCTAAACCGATACCTCTATGTGTGCGTACAGTATATCTACTGTGTTAAATTATGATTTTTTTTTACATTAATGTGTATTTGTACAGTATGTTTTATTCCTTATTGTACAGAAGTCTCGTTGATATAGTACAATTATTTATACTCTACAATATTTAAAATATTAAACAAACGTACCTTTTATATTTGACCGTATTCTTCTTTCACTTGCTGCTTTTGATCTGACACTGAAGAAACTGTGTCTTATATAGTGCAAAACTAACAGAAATAATCGTAAAACTTTTTAATAGGGTTGGAAAAGATTAGAAAAATTTTACTATGAATCATACATTTTTTTAACAGAAAACTGTTTTATTGCACATTAAGTTTTATTGCAACAGTGAAAAGAATTTCGTTGCAGCAAGTTTAAAAATTATCAAACTCACGACTTGCAGAGAGAATAAGAATTTTTAAAATAAAAAAATTATTACTTCTTTTACCGCACGTGTATTTTCAGGAAGTATACAGTTTTATTGTGCATATATTTTTAAAAAGAGATTATGAATTTTGAAAAACAAAATTATACGTTTTTGTACCTTTGAAATGAATAAAAAATATAAACAATGTGTACTGAAACTTTTTATTCTCGTCAAGAGAGTTCTGATGACTACATTTATCTTATAATAAAATAATAAGATGTTATAGCTCTTATTTTTTCTAATATTTTGTTGAAAACTATAGACTTTTTAACTATTGTTTAAATAATACGCTTCACACTATCAATTGTGTCCACGTTGTATTTATTATCATTGATAAAGTTGCAGTAATTATTTTATTGACGAAAACACTAACTCCTAATGCTTGGTAGTTTATCATTCAATTAATTACTTAATTATATAATTAGTTTTCTTTATTAATTGCATAATTGCGTAATTAGTTAACATCTCCATCTAATCCATCCCAAACCTGATTTATAATTCCCCCAGTAGCCCTCCCTTTCTTCTACACTCTAAACGCCTCGTAAAGCCTTTACCTGTACCCCCTTAGCTACTTTGGCACTGCACTATCCCATTTCTTTCTCTCTAACCACGTCTCTACCAGTACCACCATATCGAATTGCTTGATATACCTCCATAAATCTTTATATTTCTTCTATACTTTCACATTCTTTTTCCACCCCATACCCAAATTTTCTCATATACTTTTATTAACACCTTCCCTACCTTCGCCACTCTCCCTTTAATCATCTCCCACCTAATAGCCCTGTCGTTCAGCTATACCTACAAATTCTTTTCCTTTCTGGAGAAATCTAGATCGAAGAAAGCCTTTCCATTATTTATACTTTTTTTTTGTTTAGCAATACCCCTAGCTTTTCTTCCTTGCTCTCCAAATGCACTACCGCCACTTAGTTCTCCTTCCTTTTTTCGATCCTAATTTTGCCAAACCTTGCCTTTATCCAAACCCTATGATGTGCAGCAGAATTTCTACATCCTTCCTTTCTTCCCTGCTCTTTATCTGTAATCCACTTATTAGAATATTAGAATATTAGAATTTTTATTCTTATTGATTTAATTATTAATCTAATTATTATTCCTATTAGAATATTAGTTCTCCTGTATGCTATTTGTTTTCTCTCAATTCGGAACTCCAGTACCCTAATCATTTCTTCATCCGCTCCTTGCTTCCACGCCCTAATCTGCTAAATGGTAGCTTTTTTCTGCTTTACCTTCCTGAACCCCCTGATCACGATTGTCTACACCCCGAAATCCTCTTCTTCCGAATTCCCCTCCGTTTTTTTGGGGAGGAATGACCTACGTGCCCTTAAGCTTTTTTTAAACACGCTTCTCACTGGACTCTCTTGGCTGTCTCTATTTCCCTTTGAACTATCCTTTCCCTTACTTATGCTAGACGCTCTCTCTTGCATTCTCGCTTTCTTCGTTCCGCTTTTTCCACTCTCTCCGAAGCGTCTTTTGACACCGAGCCACGTACAGTTACTTGTCATGGCGTGTGGCAAATTTGGTCCGCGTCCAATTTACTACCAGCACTACTAGGGCTCTCGCAAAACAACCTGCCGCCCAAAATTTAAGCTTTTCTGTCAGTAACTGTGACCGCTTTATAAAGCAGTACGTTTTGCAACCTAAATATGTCTCTAAAGGGTGTTGCCACTGAACGTCCCGAAATTTCCCTCTATTTCACTTTACTTGCTTTATTTCAACCCTGCAGATAGCCTTCGGCTCTTTCCTAATATCCCCTAAAACAAGAAAAACCACGCCATAACTCTGAAAATTTCTTTTTACGTCCTAATTTAACCCTCAAAACTTTACTCACCTGCTAGGCCTCCGCCCTTACTTTCCACTCGCAACCCTCTACACAAATTTCGTAAAATCTTCTCACCGCCTGTAGCCGATTACGTTTCTACTAGCCGCTGTAGCATGCAATTGTAGGCTGAATTATAGTCTTAGTGGATCTATATTAATTCAACAAACTATAGGTTTATTTATCTACAGGAAGTTAATTTACAGTGGCCTGAAATTTTAACTTTTTCAGGTGCTTTGGCGCCTTCACGATAGTGTAATTTGTTTAGGATTATCCGATTGGACTTTTATTCTAGTATCTTTAAAAGCTCTGTATACATAATTTAGGACTCTCACAAAATTTCTTTTGCATCATAAACTTTCATTTTTCCGTAAATAAAATTTAAAAAAATGAAATTGCGGATCTAATATGGCTGTCCGAACTTTTAAAAAGAAAACAGGCTTGATCAAAATGTGATGCTTCTGGGGTTCTTTAAGTTGCTGATTTCCAATATAAGGTCTAGATAATTGAATTCAAAATGACAGATCCAAGGAGAAATAATATAACCTGTTTTATGTGACGATGTAGATTATACGTTTGAAAACCTAAACTGAAATTGACATACATCAAATGATATCAATTATTAATTACCAGTTATCGGTTATGAGTCTTAGATATACGATTTGATATGATTATTAGTCAGTTGTCTGGCTTTTCTAAAATTTTTGATTACGCTTCGACCTCATGCTAAAGTAACATGAGTGTAAACAACCAAGTTTAAAATTGTTTATGGGTCATTATCTTTGATATTCATGAAAAATAAAAATTCTACAAAAACGATTGAATGGGAAGATTTATTCAATGACCATATGTTGCTCTTTCCCTGTAAGGACCTTTAACAGAACGGGTATTTGGTTCTCTATTTTGAGCTCTTATTGCAAAATATTTTTGCTTTATTTCTTTGCATTCTTCATCTACATAATCATATCTAGAAGCACACAGATGCACACAGAGGCACACAGTGAAACTGATAGTTAGCTGCTCATGCATTTCCAATGGTTGCCTATAGACAATTTTAAATTTAAGTAGCAGATTTAATTCATGTATAAATATACGATATACTGATAAACAGATTTATGCACATCAATAATAACAGAGCCACACCAGAAAAAAAAACTTTTTCACAACTCTGAATATATAAAGGATGGATTTCCGAAACACTGCAATCACTATTTTTTAAATATTGAAAAGGTAGAAAAAGTTTTCTCTGAAATAAAATGTTTAATTGGGGTAAAAATAAAAAAAATACCTACTTTAAAGATATATAACGTGAAACAACTAAGAGGATTCTTAGGACTCATAAATTTTTACTCTAAATTTAGCAAGAAACACGCTGCGGATACGGTAACCCTTCTTAAACTCATAAAAAAGGGAGCCGCTTGGAATTGGAGTGAAGAAGTGCAGAAAAGCTTTGACAGAGTAAAAGAATTATTCAAAACGTCAATCCTGCTACATCTTCCAGATCTTAAAAAAGAATACTATCTCGAGACAAACGCAAGTAACTACGCGTTAGGGTTTTAGGTTATTAGGTCAATTAACGTAAACAAAATACGGGTACGTGTATCTTTTGGTAATGATGAATACTTTCACGAAATATACAAAACTTTACCCTCTAAAAAAAGCCACAGGCGATATGGCGATACAAAAATTGGAGGAGTTTGAAGAACACATTAAAAACCGCAAAAGGTTCTATCGGACAGAGGTACTTAATTTACCAGCCATCGATGGAGACAAGCATTAAATGAAAAAAGCATGAACACCATCCTCACCTCTATACGACATCCGCAGGCTAATATGGTCAAAAGAGTAAACCACGAACTAGCACGACTCTTTAGAAACCTCATATAACCTGAATAACACGGTGAATTGTACCACAATTAAATAACATAGGAAACATTATTAATGAATTACACCACGACACAACAGAAATCACTCTTTACGAAGGCCTATGGGGGCGTACGCCGAAAAGATAGTAGACCGACCTCCTGCTGCGCATCCCGCATCAGCCGGAAAAGAATCAGCAAGAGCAATTAGTGGTGCTGAGGGAGCGGATTAAGAAAAAGAGAAAGAAGAAACTGGAAAGCCTCTATATTAGGAAAAAAGGAATAACTTTTAAAATCGGAGACTGGGTGCTAGCAAGAGCCTGCAATGTGTCGAACCCTGCTACAGGCACGATGGCTAAATTTCTGGCACTTTATCAGGGGCCACATAAAATAAGGAACGAATAGCCACCAATTTTTACATCCAGTGCATCACTTTGTGATTTTTCCAGGAAATAGCGTCTACGAATAGTTTGATAACATATCCACCAGTAAATATCGAACCTTCACAATTGCCAAATCTTGCATCTGCATATGCTTCAAAGGAATTCGAATTGGTAGTGAATCTTATCCCTAGATGTGTGTTTTCTCTTGAATATCCTAAGACTCGATTCACATATTTCTAGGCATCTTCTGTAAAATTTAACTATTTTGCTGACAGATAATTGACCGCATAGCTTATATCAGGCCGTGTCTTATTGACATCGTAAATTAGGCTACCAATAGCCTCTCTGTTGGGAACTTGTTTTAAATGATGAGCACTCTCGGAATTCTTTTCTACAACTTTACACATCTCATTTCGGTTCTGCACTTGACAAGTAACCACCCATGTACTTTAAACATTTCCTCGTTTCATTTCAATCTTTTCTAGTATTCTCTCAAATTATGCAGCTTCGTGTATTACTATCTCTGTTTCTATTCTATTTCACTGAATTGTCACTTCCAAGAAGTTTTGGAGTTCTCCAAAATCTTTCACTTTGAAAACTCCATTCAAATAAGATTTTGTATGATTTAATTTTATTTCATTCTTGCTTGCAATCAGCATATCGTCAAAAAAGAGTAAAACTATTGCTACGATTCCATCCTTGCTGTAAGTGTATAAACAAAGGATCGTGTAACTAATTCTCAAGACCTTATTTAAGTGCTTCCTCTGAAAACGTCTTGCTCTATTTCTTTGCGCTCAATTCTAGTCCATACAGTTCCTTTCTTAATTTCAATATTTTAGTCCGTTGGGCTTCACCTTAGACTTCTAGAACAGCTGAATTTGCATGTATACTTCTTTGTCAAGGTTTCCATTTAAGAAAACAGTTCTTACGTCCATTTAGAAGACGTCTAGATCTTCTTTATTTATTGTATATATTGTTTCTCTGATACTTATTTTTATCTTTAAAGTGTATAGAAACAAGTCTCGCCTTATATTTTACAGAACCACCACTCTCTACTTTCCTTTTGAAAACCCACTTAGATGCAACTATGTTAGGTTTCTTACCATTTGGGTTAGCCTTAGGTCTGCTGTCGTTCGTCTAGACATTGCTCTCTTTCACAGAGTTTAATTCTTCTTCAATTGCTTATTTCCATAATTCTCTGATAGGAGAATTCATTGCCTCCTCATATTTTGCTGGATCGTTTTGCAATGAAGCTAAGAGGATATATGCTAATATGTCATCTCTACAGTCTTTAACTTCTGAAACACTTGTGGAGAGAGCAAAGCTCGTGCCGATAACTTTCTTCGTCTTACTTCTTAGAGTTCTCATTTTCTTTTACCGAATTCCATTTTTAGGACTTGCTCTTTTTCTAGGCTTAAATTTATTTGTATCTGACACTTCTGAATATACCTTTTTCTTATTTTGAGAGTCTATTTTCTCCTTAAACTTATCAGTGTTCTTAGATTCTGAGTCTGAGATGAATTGTTTGTTTAAATTTTTTCCTAACTTTTTCATCTTCTTGGCTTTTCTGATACACATATTTGTATACAATTTTCTCTGTGCTTCCTACGTGTCTAGAATGCAGGAATCTTCTCTAGCTAGGATGCCCTGAAATATACCCAGGAGAAGTGTGCTCTAGTAAATCTGTGTTTATTGCTGCATTGCTAAATTCAGAATCAGTCTCGGGAAGCAGGGCATATGCTATGCCCTTAAATCTTCTTAAGGTCTCAAGATTGCATTTGGCTTTTGGTGAAAACTTCAGCAACAAAACTTTGTAGTCTATGGACTTATGAGGTGTGATGTTGTAGGAATGCGCATCTTATTTGGCCGCATATTCCTGCATTCTATCAGGTAAACACTAATCACACACGTATGCTCTGATGACATTTATGATATTTTCATTGAACATTCTACCAACTCCATTGAGCTCGGGAGCGTACGGAAGATGACTGCTGAGTTGAATCTTTTCTCTTTTCTATATTTCTGAAGCCTTTGCTCCTGTGCATTCGTTAGCTCGATCTGTTATTATGTATGATACCTTTCTATTTTCTCCTAAAACATTTCTGGATGTACTATGAGAGTTTTCCAGAGCTTGAACAGATTCATCTTTAGACTTGATACAGTAAAATGTAACATATATTAAATAATTGTATACAAATGATATTATAAACGTCCTTTGGCTGGACCAAGATGTATGTTTTATCGGGCCCATCAGGGTCGACTGTATCGTATTGAGCTGGATCTCTGATGTTTTCCTTGCTTGTCTGATTGGTAACTATTCCATTTTGGAGAGTATACAGATTTCGCTTTCCAAAATCAAATAATCAAACTTAACTTTTCGTATGCATTTGTCTGTTTCCTGTGACTTTTTTATGTATGTCAAGGAACGGTAACCGAGTGTGACGTGCCACATAGTTCATTCCCTTATATTAGTTTTGGAATTCTTCGATGAATGTTGACTGAGCATATCTTGTAAATTCTCAAAGTCTTTGACATCATCAATTTTTATAAGACTCGGAGACGTCAAACTGGTTTACGTCTAGGATTCTCTACATTTTACGTTTGATTTATTTCGCCAATTACTTTCTTTGGATTCTCCCTCCCAATCGCAGACACTACATCGTTTTATGTATTCTTGCATTGTTTGGAACTGTCTCCCTTTAAGTTGGATCAGACTTAATTTTTAATATTTGTCTGTGATTACTCTAAAGACTCATACTAATTGTCAATAGCCATAAATGCCGTACACGTATAATTGCCATGCTCATCTATAAATTTACTTGCTTTGCTGAAAAACTTTTTCATTTCGAATCTAACCACCCAATTTTTCTTTGCGTATATACATTTAAATATTTTTTCATCGAGGTATATACTGAAACCAGCATTTGCCAGTTTTCGAAGTGATAACAAATTTTCTGAAATGTCTTTTGAAGCTATTACATTTACTGCATTCTTAGATACTTTAAAATCGAATATGATGAAGCTTTTATTCACAATGTGGTCTGTCTAAACCAAATTAGCGATAAACTATACATGATTCATAGTATTTACTGATTTACTGATATGACTCTTACCTTGGGTCACGTCTTATTCAAGATTGTTCTCCACATCATAGTCAGCTAACCTGGCTTTGGCACCAGACTTGAAGCCATGACTCCTTCCTCTGGAGTGACTGCACCTGTTATGCTTTTCTCGGTTGCTTCTGGTGTTCTAGCTTTCCTGGTGGCTATTGCGTCTCTAGTTAAATGGTTTTCTTCCTTTTTAGCTGGAGGACCATATGAATTATGATCTTGACAGTGTGATCTCTTGTTCTTACTCTGACTTGGACTCTCTAGGTTGTCATATTGCCAGTGACCTGTCCTGTTACATCTGTAGCACTTCTGTACCTTACATACGGAGTTGTATTTCTGTACTCTTGCAGCTTTCAATGGTTTCATGTTCGTTTCATTCTTGGGTAAGTTTAGGACTGGGGTCTCAATAAAGCGTATTTCTGACACAGATCCGATGACAGTTTGATGAAAGACTGATTTTATTTCTTTGTCACTGAGTTTGATCGGGTTGTCACTCAATTAACATTCTCTGATTATGCAGTCAAGGCTCTCGAAAAAGTTGTGTGCTTTTTTTGCCTTATTAATTTGGAGGTTGTAGAACCGAGTTCTAATTGAAATGGGTGTGGTCCTAGCTTTATTCATTCTGCTCTCTCTCTCTCTCTCTCTCTCTCAGTTTTCATATGCTTTCCATTGGTTCTGTGATACCGAGAATCTGTTTATGGTATTCAGTATCGGCGGAATTGATTATTATGTCTCTGACATAGTTTTTCCTTTCACTCGGTCCCTGTTCTGTGAGAACTGGACCAGCCACCTTTTGATCAATTAAAACTAACAGTTTCTAATTAATCAACTTGGTTCTGAGGCTTTCTAGCCAGACAGCGAAATATGTTTCCAGTGTCAGTTTCTAGTTCCTCTGAACTGCAGGGGTTGGTTCGTTGTTTCTTGTTGCACTGAATGGTGGTCTTAAATGTACCAGACGTATTCTGTATTCTTTAATAGAAGACGGCACTTTTAGTTGTCAAATTCAAGGGTACATATGTTAAAGCAGAAGTAATATAAGAAGTTAGTACACCATTTCTTCCTATGGTCATCAGTTAAAGTGATTTCATTCTTTGCATTTTCCATAGTTTGAGATGGTGTAGTTCATCCTGTGTTCATAAATAGTTTATGAAGTTCATTAATACGTTTGACTATTTTGTATTTTTTACACTTTTTTCACTCTATAACTAAAATATTTTGCCTTTTCGTTGGACACTCGATCTCCTGCATTTTCCTGCCCGATTTCGATTTGAACCACTTTCGCATGATACTAATGGTGCCCTGTTCGCGCGGCCGTTTGACTAGTAAAAAATTTGAATTTTTAAACGATTTCTCGCATGTCAGACAGTTAATGGAAAGCGTAGAAAAGAAGAAATAATACAGCAAATATCTAAACAGCTTGCCTGATCTTCTACATCCAGTGGTGCTTCGTTTAGCTAAATGATTTTGAGTCGTGACGTCTTCTTTAAGGAAGACAAATTATCTTCAAATAAAGTGGTCTTAAGGTTAAATGATAAAAATGTGGAAAGTCCTTATTCGTATGTGGACAGTCCTTATTCGTATGTAGAAACTGGCGAAGGACTAAACACACTGGATGAAACTTTGCAATATCCATGTACAACTAATGATGAAAATAGTTGGACAAATAAAAATAATGTAAGACGATTGAGGGACAGAGATAAAATAAGATATTAGGTTAAGCATTTATTTAAAAAAATTTAAATTGGTTGAAAATTCCTTTATTTTCTTAAAAATTCATGTTTTTCGTAGAGATTTCATTGTTTTGTTTGCAGATCTCTTTCCATCGGAAGTTAAAAGTTTTAATTAACAATGCAGATTGTTATCAAACACTAAAATCTTATTTAAGTATAATCCTTATTTTTAATTCAGCCATCTGCTAATTACATTTAGAAAAGATGGAAAATTGATCGGTACCTCGCCAATCAATAATAATCAATAATACTACCCCTAGTGAGAAGGATCGATACCCTAAATTATTAATTTCTTTAGATTTATTATAAGAAGCGTTTGTGGTTGAATAAATCATGTTTAAAAAACTTGTAGAATTGATACCATGAGGGTGACCATTAAATCAGGAAAAAAATTTCGCAATTGAAATATTCTGTTCTGTAATGTGTGTTCTCTTTCAGTTGGTCTCTCTCTCTATCTCTATCTCTATCCTAGTAATTGTCTGCGAGAAACAAACAAAAAATTCCTTCAATAAAGTCCGAGTAATTTTGTAGGACTTTCAAGAAATCAAATTCCGTCTAACTAATGATCTATATTAATTAGTTAGTATTTGTAACTTTTTATTTTGTTCACGGAATTATCCCGCTCGACAGAATAGTGGTAACTTGCAAGGTTGAAAAAATTTTATAGTAAAGGCTTTTAATTTGAAATAAATGTTTATTTAATTTTGACCAAATTTAATTATGAGTGTTTAAGTTCTTTAAACCCTTAGATAACGCACAAGCAGCATGTCAGCAAAGAAAAGATTTTTCGCTCCCGCAGAAAAAATAAAACAACAAAAGATGTATCGGTAAGTGAAGATATTACATGGCGTTACTAAAATGAGTTAGTAGCAAATTGAAAAGCTTTGTTATATTTCATTAGTAGAAACCTGCAAGGACCAGCAGTAAAAATTACTATATTGACTTATAATTTAATTTTCTATCAAAAAGTTTGTGCAGATCATCTTTATTAAGTCTGGGTTAATGCAAGTTTCATAAAGGTAAAATTTGTATAAAAAATGTATAAGATCACTTATTATTTATTCTTAAATTCATCAGTGCAAATGATACAAAAAAATCTTAAAAGAATTGCACATTAAAAAAAAGGTTGCATTTTGTTGCAGGCCATTTTGCTCCAGCTGTCTAGGCTTGACTTCATACATGATCCCGAATCAGATCATTGTGACCCAAAAATTCGATTATTCACCCCGGCTGATCAAAATGCTCTTGCATTTGGTAATATTTTTGTTGCATATCAAAATGATATTACTTTAGATATCATTTTTAAATCTTTTTTAACTGTGATAAATAAATTACAAATTTTTGCTATTATTCATACATTTTTTTAGCAGTAAACATTTTTATTGCACATTAGGTTTTATTGCAATAGTCAACAGGATTTCGCCCAAGAACTTATAAAAATAATCAATTTTACGACTTGTAAAGAGATTGGGAACTTTTCAAATAAAAAATTCGTAAATTTTTTTATTACGCTTGAATTTTCAGGAAGTAATCATTTTTATTCTGCATTATCAAAAACAAAGTATTTTGACACAAGTTAAAAAATTATCAAATTGACGACTTGGAGAGAGATTGCGAATTTTGGAAAAACTAATTTACGCATTTTTTGTAATTTTGGAATAAAATTCGAAAATATAAAAATGTTTACTGAAAGTTTTTATCCACTTTAAGAGTGTCCTTACAAAAAATATAAGTTTTATAGCAATGACGACGACGCGTTACGGAAATATTTTTAAACAAAATTCCAAAAACCGTTTGCATAGACTGACGTTGCGTAGATCTGCAATAGATTATCAACATTTTTTACAAAAAATTATATTTCTTGAGCCATTATCTAAATTTCGACTTTAGATTCGGATTCAGTGGCTAAAAGTAAATAGGAATTGACTGTGCATAGAAAAAACAATTTTTAGGAAGGTATCTGTCCGTAATATGTTGGCACGATAAATTCCTAAAGACCGGCTATTTTTGATAAAAACTCAATAAGTTAGGGCATTTCCAAGTTGCTAAGAACGTTATTTTTTAGATGTACAAATTATACGCACGAGTATTTGTATTTCTCAAAAACAATTTCTATACTCATAAATTTGTTTTGATATTATTTTAAGCCAAAAAATGCGCGATATAATAAAGACAAGAAAAGAAAAAAGTTGCATTTTAGAAGGACTAAAAGTGTATTATTAAAACTATTTGAATATTGTCAAAAAATCAGAAATTTAATTTCTGACCACACAAAAAATATTGAAAAATCAGAATTTCCATTTTGCGGTTAACTATGCAAGATAGAAAAAAAAGATGAGTAAAAAAAAATTATGAACACAAGCTACGGAAAAAGTAGGAAGAAAAAAGTTTTTTCCCATAATAAGCTACAAATTGTTTATTAATCATTTTTTGATAGCAAATTTTCTTAAGAGACATGTGACATGAATGTCTTTGTTAAAGCCGAAAGAGTTTTGGAAAAAGAGAATTCAAAATTTTGCACTATTTTGCAAAACTACTACTTTTGATTGATATTTCATGGTAAAGTTTCTCTTGAACATCCTAAATACGGAGTTTAATTTTGCAAATGTGTGCCTTTTATTTTTTGTTGTACGTGATCTTTAAAAATAATAAGCAAGAAATTGTACTAAAAACATTTTGACCAGAAATAAATAAATAGTTCAAAATTTGAGAAACAACTGTCGGTTATACGTGATTCGCACAAATAGTAAACAAAAAAATTCCACGAGCATAATTTATACCAACGAAATAAATAAATAGCTTTCGTTTCCAGTATGAAAGTGTAAAGTAGCGGGAATTGTGGTTGCTGAGATTTTTCGATAATTGTGGTGAAATTTGAGGTGAGTGAA